>JACEIK010010161.1:3993-15549 GCA_018107945.1 Datura stramonium
ATATGTATTGTAACGATCCATTCAATCGTTATAGAGCTTCAATTGCATTGGTGTAAGGATTCAAAATTTTGCAGGTCTAACTTATTTTTTTTCAGAATAAGAGATTGTTTTATTAATTGACTTGATGGGCTGATTCAAAATTTCAAGCGGCAGGACCACCGTGGCGAATGTCTTCACCGTAGTGGAACTGTTGTAGCAGAAGAGTACCACTGTGGCAGATGAAGCGATGTAGAAAGTCAGTTTAAGTCAAAATTTCAGGATTTTTCACCCCATTATTCAGAGGCACAAACTTCAAGAGCAGAGAGATTGAGGCACAAACTTCAAGAGCAGAGAGATGATTTTCTAAGGGCTAAGCAGTTTCTCCTATCCAAGATATGAGTTCTAGCTCTTTCTTTCCCTCATTCGATTCCATAACACCCAGAATCAAAGATAGTCTCTAATGATGAATTCCTAGCTAAGAACCCTAGGTTTGTGAAAACTAGGGCTAGGATTATGAGAATATTCGATGTTGATTCCTAGGCCTAAAAGTGGTAAATTAACACTTTCTAGGGTGAATGTGATTATAGAATATTATTTTAGTGATAGTTTAAGACCTAGAAATTGGTAAATTTGAAACCTTTCACCTTAAAAATTGCTTTAAGAGGGTTAGAGGAGTAAAAAATTTCATGAACTAGGTTGGAATGATCATTGTAGATTTGAGTTATGATAATTTAGCATGTGATTTATCGAATTAGACCATAAACAACGGGTAGAATGGAGTGGGTTGAGTTTGCAAACCCTTAAATCGGATAAGTAGCCTATTGATTGATTCTTTAATGTCTTATTTCTAGACTTTGAACGTTCGGAGGCATTGAGAAGAATCAAAGCCCCGCGAAGTAGCTGCATATTCTAGTTTTGCGATCCAGGTAGGTTATGACTTATCCTTGTATTAGACTATAATTAGTAAGTCGTATACATGTGTACTATTAATGTACAATTGATAAAGGTAGAGAGATCATAAAATATGATGAAGTGATGAAAGATTTGTTGTGAAGTAACTATAAAATTGTAGGATTAATCCTAAGTACGAGAACACATTGATAAGTGAAACCTAGTTGATGGAAAATAACAGGGGTGTACTGTCACGACCCGAGTCTACACTCTATACGCGACACGGTACTTAGAGTCACAAGTAACTCCAAGCAAATCCATGGCATAGTATAGTACTACTAATAGACATTCATTTAGAAAACTAAGCAGAAGTTGACTGAAATTATGGAACAACTACTTCTAAATAATGAAATAATCTGAGTTAAGAAAATAAATAAGGAATCTGACATTAAAACAATAAGCTGACTTACTAACTGATTATCTGTCTGAAAGCTTCTATTAATTGATGAGTTGCTGGGACAAGTCCAAGCTAACTCTAAATATATGAAATTGAAAATTTAGACTAAGGACATATAACATAAACATAGCTCTAGCCCTCGAAAGATGAGGACTCACCAATTGTTCGCTGATCAAGATCTGGAACGTGTCTAACCGCAGGGCTGAGTCTGAGTACCTAAGGTTATATCACAAAATGATATAACATAAAAAGTATACGTCAGTACTTGAAATGTACTGAGTATGCGAGATATCAAATAATATAGAAAAGTGTTGATAATACATAAACTGGACTGATATGACATATCTGAACCATGCCTATATCATAAATACTGAAAGAGTCTGAATATCACATAAAATACTATAAGAACTGATAGTCTGAAATTTAGTTATAAGAACATCTGAAATCCAAAAGACTGGACTATGAACTATGACTGTATTGTAGTATGAGAGTGCCTGTTAACCGATATATAACCACGTGAACTAGACGTGAAGTTCGATGTTTACTCCCTATCGATAGGGCCCACCGTACCTTGCCAGGGTATAGTGACTAGGCTGTGTGATCACTAATTATAAAATCCATTCGGGTTAAATTTCTATAGTGTCACGTAGTTATGAGAACCTGGGGGCACTAAACCTCGACCTGTTTGGTGCTAAGTGCAACTCCCAACTGAAATCCTAAATATACCTAATTGATTTGATTAGCTCAAAACTAAGGTCCTAGGCTAAGTTAGGACTACGTATCTGGAAGTGTCTTGAGAGCCTAAAGGACTTGATAGCTGCAAATACTGATAATATTGATATTACTGAGTATACCAAAATGTTAATTGTACTGTAAAACATAAGACATAAATCATGTATATTTTCGAAAGATCACGCTGCTCAATCATGTTGCTAATTAAATAGTAAAGTGAAATATCAAATTCATGTCAAAATATCAAGAATCTGATGGCATTCTTACTAATCGAAAACAACATCTTAGTTACAACATGATACTAGTAAAGGAAGCTTAAAAACATTGAGAAGTTAGGGAGTTTCAACATCTAAAATGAAACCCTAAGTCATGATATTTTTAAAAAAATTCAAGGCTAGGGTTACTGAAAATCTTAGGACACAAGAGTGAAAGCCTTGTTGAAGTCCCACATACCTATAAAAATAATCCTTTGAGAAGAAGCTTGAATTTCTACAACTGATCAAGAGCCCTAATCCTTGCTTGAGGGGAAAACCTTGGATCCCACTGCGGTGTTCTAACAGACTGAGGGGAGAATATGGGAGTAGAACTGTTTACCCCTCTAAATCCTTTGAAAATATACCCAAAACGACTTAGTTAGGACTTAGAAGGGTGGAAATATATGAAATTACCCTTGGAAAGATATTCCAAAATCTAAAATTTCTGGGTCGCTACACATCTGATAGCCTAGGTGATGGTCCATCGTCCATTTGACGGTCCGTCTTCTCCGCCTTCACCCTTAAATATAAGGGAGTGAAAATTTTGCACAAGTAATGACCACCATGACGGCCGTTACTCACTTGACGGTCCGTCGGTCCTTCATCCTTCCTTAAACAAAATGACCTGAACTTCTGGCCTGAGTGATGGTCGCCGTGACGGGCCGTCACTTATTTAACAGTCCGTTAGAACCTCCATCACCCATAAGCTGGGGGAACCAGAACTTGATAGGACAGGTGACGGTCCATCATCTGACTAACAACCGTCAACTCCATCGTTAGAGGTGTGACGGGTCGTCAACTCCACCATCAGAGGTATGACGGGTCGTTAATTCCACCGTCACCCCTTCACCAGGTCTGAAACTTTTATTCTTCTGCTATGAGCAATCACTCCAGAATCTAGGGTGTTACAACATCTCCTCGTCGGGAGCATTCATCCTCGAATAAAGGCTAACTAGGTTGAACTGATTGGGGAAAGAGCTATAATCCCAACTGAAGAGCTAAAGAATGAAAACCGATGGAGTGAGTGATCCTGAACTGAGATATATTGTTGGGCTAAATTCATGAAGTATACACATATGCTATAACATGAAAGAAACCGGTAGACATGAACTTGGCATGAAACTGAAAAGAGAACTAAGGAGGAAACTGGTGCTTGATGTTGAAAACTGAGTTGGAAGGTAAAAGGTGAGGGTATTTAGCCATCATATTTGCTTCAGCTTCCCACATAGCTCCCTCAACTAGCTAGTTTCTCCAAAAAACCTTCACCAAAGCTACCTCTTTATTTCTCAACCTACGAACCTGATGGTCCAGAATTTGAACTGGAATCTCTTTGTAGAGAGACTATCCTTCACACCAACACTCCCTAAAGGCACAACTGAGGTCGGATCACCGATACGTTTCTTCAACAGATACACATGAAATACTGGATGCACCGATGCTAATATCGCAAGCAAATCTAACTCATAGGCCACACTGCCAATGCGTTTGAGAATTCTATAAGGGCCAACATATCTAGGACTGATATTTTCTTTTTTCCCAAACCTCATCACCCCTTTCATAGGTGAAATTTTAAGATATACCCAATCATCTACCACAAACTCCAGCTCTCTTCTCCTCACATCAGCATATGATTTCTGACGACTCTGAGCTGTCTTCAGCCTTTCCCTGATAAGCTGCACCTTCTGTATGGCCTCATAAACTGAGTTAAGCCCTATCAAAGTATCCTCACCAACCTCAAATCAAACTACAGAAGACCTACATTTTCCCCATTTAATGCCTCGAACAAGGACATCTAGACGTTAGATTGATAGTTGTTATTGTATGCAAACTCGATGAGAGGTAATTATCTCAACTGCCCTTGAAATCAATCACGCAAGCCCTCAACATATCCTCTAGAGTCTGAATGGTATGCTCATCCTAGCCATTTATCTGTGGGTGGAAAGCTGTGCTGAGCTTAACCTAAGTACCAAGTCCCTTATGAAATGACTTCCAGAAGTGCGAGGTGAACTGAGAACACCTATCTGAAATGATGGACAAGGGGACTCCATGCAGTCTGACTAACTCCACAATGTATAGTCTAGCATAATCCTCTGCTGAATCTGTAGTCTTAACTGGTAGGAAATATATTGACTTAGTCATCCAATCTACAACCATCCAAATTAAGTCGGCGTGTACGAGGTAGACCTATAATAAAATCCATGTTCACTTCTTCTCACTTCCAAGTAGTAATTCAAACATCATGAGTCATACCTCTAGGTCTATGATGTTCAATCTTGACCTATTGGCAATTTTAAATATAGCCATAAATTCTGCAATATCTTTCTTTATGTCATTCCACCAATAGACTTCCCATAGATCACGGTACATCTTGGTGGCACCTGGGGGATAGAGTACCTGGAGCTGTGAGCTTCCGTCAATATCCGCTGCCCTAAATCATCTATATCTAGGACACAAAATCTGCCTTGGTAACGGAGCACACCATCTCCCCCTTTGGAGAATACCTTCACCTCTTTCTTTAGGACTGCTTCCTTCAACTTGAGTAGTATTGGGTCTTTATCTTTCTGTGACTTAACCTCCAACATAAGAGAGGATTCTTACCCATTATGGACTACAACTCCACCTCCTGCTGAATCAACTAAATGGACTCCTAACCAAGCCAGTATGTGAACATCCTTTGCCAACTCCTTTTTATTATCCTCAATATGAGCAACACTCCCCATGGACGTCCTATTGAGGGCATCAACCACTACATTGGATTTTTCCGGGTGATACCACACTCTCATATAATAATATTTCAATAATTATAGCCATCTCCTCTGGCGAAGATTCAAATCCTTCTAACTAAGCATATACCACAGGCTTTTATGGTCAGTGAACACAACTTCATAAATGCCATAAAGGTAATGCCTCCAAATCTTTAAGGAAAATACTACCGCTGCTAGCTCAAGATTTTGAGTGATAGTACTTCTCATAATCCTTGAGCTGTTTGGAAGCATAAGCTATAACTTTAACATGCTTAATCACAACACATCCAAGGCCAATTCTGGAAGTATCACAATAGACCACGAACCCCTCTGAACCTTCTGCTAGATTCAAAACTGGGGTTGTAGTGAGTCGAGTCTTCAACTCCTTAAAACTCTTTTCATATGCATCAGACGGCTAGAACTCATCTTCTTTTGAGTTAGTCTGGTCAAAGGAGAGGCAATGAAGGAGAATCCTTCTACGAACCGTCTGTAGTAACGGGCTAGGCCCAAGAAACTCCTAATGTCTGACGGAGACCACATGACTGAGGAATGCCACTAATTTTAGCCGGAATGCCACTAATTTTAGCTAAATTCACACTTGCCGAATTTAGCAAACAACTGAAGGTCCCCGATAGTCTACAAAACTATCCTCAAGTGGTCTGTATGTTCCTCATCTGTTTTGGAGTAGACCAAATTCTCATCTATGAAGACAATAACAAACATGTCCAAGTACGAATTGAATACCTTGTTCATCAAATTCATAAAAGTTGTAGGAGTACTTGTTAGTCCAAAAGATATAACTACGAATCCATAGTGACCATACCGTGTTCTGAAGGCTATTTTTGAAATGTCACATTCTCTGACCTTGAGCTAATAGTATCCTGATATGAGATCTACCTTGAAAAAACAGCTAGCTCTGTGGAGTTGGTCGAACAAGTCATCAATCCTGAATAGAGGATACCTCTTGTTCAACTGACGGTAGTCGATGCACATTCTAAGTGTACCATCCTTCTTTCGCACGAATAGGACTGGGGCACCCCATAGAGGGATGCTTGGTCTTATAAAATCCTTATCTAAAAGGTCCTTCAACTGTTCTTTTAACTCTTTAAGCTCAACTGGAGCCATTCTGTAAGGAGGAATTGAGATAGGCTGGATATCTCAAAGAAGGTCTATGCCTAAGTCTATTTCTCACTAGGGAGGATCTCCAAGAAGTTCTTCGGAAAACACATTTGAAAACTCATTGGTGATTGAAACTGACTGAAGAGTTGGGAATTCAAAACTAGAATCCTTGACCCTAACCAAGTAGTAAATGTACCCCTTTGAGACCATTTTCCTAGCCTTAAGATATGAGATAAACCGACCCTCCGGCGCTGAAGTACTACCCTTCCACTCAAGGTGGTTTGTTATAAAAATAGAATCTAACGACTTTGGTTCTGCAGTCAACTGAGGCATAACAAGAATGTAACCAGTCCATGCCAAAAATAAGGTCAAAATCAATCATATCTAACTCTACTAGATCAACTGTGGTGACTTTATATAACATTGTGATCAGATAATTTCTGTATACGCAACTAGCTCTAACTGACTCACCAACTAGAGTAGAGACTGAAAATGATTTTGGGAGAATTTCTAGACTAATATCAAACTGGACTGCAATATAAGATGTCATGAAAGAAAGTGTGGCTCCTGGATCTAATAAAGCATAAACATTTATCTGAAAGAGATGTAACATACCAGTGACTATTTCAGGTGAGTTCTCCTGATCCTGACGAGAGGAGAGGCCATAGAAGCAGTTATGGCGTTGACTGCCACCTGTAAATGATGTTGTACCCTACTGAGCTGAGCGACCTAGCGGAGCTGCTGATGTAGTGGACTGGCCCTTCCTCGTCTTGCTAACGGGTAATCCCTCAATCCGTGACCAGCTGTACACAATTAAAACAACCCTCTTTGCCTAGACAACATACACTCGGATGGTTCTTACAAAACTTAGGACATATCGGGAAAGTGCGGCTGCTGGAGACATGGCTCTGAGACTGCGAGCCTGATGTTTCCACCCCTCCGATCTTTATAGGGCTTAAAATAAGGAGCACTAGATGAGGAGGGTGTTGTAGGTCTCTGTTGTTGCTTTGGGCAACTACTATCACCCGACCTCTACTGTGAATACTCAAACTGACCTGTCCTTGCCCACTTACTTTCCTTTTCTATCTCCTTTAGTTTCTCCACCTCTATTTGTTTTGCATGGATGATAAGATTGGAGATGTCCATCTCATTGATGAGCATGGCAGTCCTACATTCCTTAAACACCAAGTTTGAGACCCCATTCATGAATTTGAGCATGTGAGCCCTCGGCTCAGCAACCATTTCTAGAGCATACTCTGACAGTTGAGTGAATTTCAAAGCATACTCCTGCACCGTCATGTAGTTCTAATTTAAATTCACAAACTTTTTGGTCTTATCTTCCCTTAGATCTCGAGGGAAGAACCTGTCTAGGAACATGGTCACAAACTCGTCCCACTTCACTGGGCCTGCACCAACCCATCTCCATTCCTTCAATTGTCTATACCATATCTAGGCCACTCCTTTCAGCTGATAGGCGGCCAACTCTACACTTTCAATGGAGGTACTACCCATGGTTTGGGTAATCTTCTGAATCTCGTCAATGAAGTCCTGTGGGTCTTCATCTACCTTAGACTAATGAAATTATGGGGGATTCATTCGAGTAAAGTGCCGAACTCTAGCAGCAGTTGTAGGTCCACTTACATTGATAGGCACGACGGCCTACTGGTTGACCTGGTTGGTCGCCACCTGAGCTAGCATCTGAATAGCAACCCTGAATTCGGCAGGTGTCACCTGATTATCCTGAGAGGCTGCTGAAGCTGGTGGGGCTTGTTAGTTAGCATTACCAGCCCTTCTTCTATTTCCTCTTTTGGGAGGCATCATTAACTGAAAATGATAGAGCATGAGTTAGAAGGACATTTTAGAGATTCATATTCTAAGCACGATAAGAATCATGAAGAAAGAATTTTTTCCTAGAAACGCCTCGTAGCCTCCTCCTCATAGAGTGGCGCGCTTCATACTCATGAAAAAGACTTTACTTGACGCAGCTTTCATACATCTTAGGATACTCTAATTCTGAGACTCTGATACCAAGTTTGTCACGATCCGAGTCTACACCGTGGACGCGACACGGTACTTAGAATCACAAGTGACCCCAAGAAAACCCATGGCATAGAATAATACTAATAATAGACATTCATTTAGAAAACTGAGCGGAAACTGACTAAAATTATGGAACAACTATTTCTAAATAATGAAATAATCTGTGCTAAGCAAACAAATAAGGAATCTGGCATTAAAACAATAAGATGACATACTAACTGACTATTTGTTTGAAAGCCTCTATTAACTGATGAGTTGCTGGAACAAATCCCCAGCTAACTCTAAATGTCTAAAACTGAAAATTTAGACTAAGGACATATAACATAAATATAACTCTAGCCCTCGAAAGATGAGGACTTACCAATTGTTTGCTGAGCAAGATTTGGAACGTGTCTAACCGCGATGCTGAGTCTGAGTACTTGAGCCTATATCATAAGATAATATAGCATAGAAAGTATGTGTCAGTACTTGAAATCTACTGAGTATGCGAGATATCAAATAATATAGAAAAGTATTGATAATACATAAACTGGATTGATATGACATATTTGAAACATGCCTGAATCATAAATACTAAAAGAGTTTGAATATCATAGAAAATACTATAAGAACTAATAGTCTGAAATTTAATTATAAGCACATCTAAAATCTGTAAGACTGGACTACGAACTATGACTATATTGTACTATGGGAGTGCCTATTAACTGACATATAACTACGTGAGCTAGACGTGAAGTTCGATATTTACTCCCCATCGATAGGGCCCACCGTACCTTGCCAGGGTACAATGACTGGGCTGTGTGATCACTAACTGTAAAATTCATTTGGGTTAAATTCCTATGGTGGTACGTAGTTCTGAAAATCTGAGAGTGCTGAACCCTGGTCGGCTCGGCGCTAAGTGCAACTCCCAACTGAAATTCTAAATATACCTAACTGATTTGATTAGCTCAAAATTAAGGTCCTAAGCTAAGTCAGGACTACGTATTTGGAAGTGCCCTGAGAGCCTAAAGGACTTGATAGCTGCAAATACTAATAATACTGATATTACTGAGTATACCAAAATGTTAATTACATTGTAAAACATAAGACATAAATCATGTATATTTTAAAAAGATCACGCTGCTCAATCATGTTGCTAAATAGTACTGAAATTTCAAATTCATGTCAAAATATCAAGAATCAGATGGCATTCTTACTGATCAAAAACAACATCTTAGTTACGACATGATACTAGTCAAGGAAGCTTTAAAACATTGAGAAGTTGGGGAGCTTCAACGTCTAAAATAAAAACCTAAGTCATGATTTTTCTAAAATTTTCAAGGTTAGGATTACTAAAAAGTTTGGGACACAAGGATGAAAGGCTTGTTGAAGTCCCACATACCTGGAAAAGAGATCCCTTGAGAAGAAGCTTGAATTTCTACAACTGACCAAGAGCCCTAGTTCTTGCTTGAAGGAAAAAGTTTGGATCCTACTACGATGTTCTGACAGGATGAGGGGAGAATGAGGGAGGAGAACCATTTAACCCTCTAAATACTTTGAAAATATACCCAAAACGATGTAGTTTAGGACTTAAAAGGGTGAGAATATATGAAATTACCCCTAGGAAGATATTCAGAAATCTGAAATTTCTAGGTCACTACGTGTTTGAGGCCCAGGTGACGGGCCATTGCCCGTTTGATGGTCCATCGTCTCTGTTGTCTCCCTTAAACAGAAGGGCGTGAAAAATTTGCATAAGGTACGGCCACTGTGATGGACCGTCACTAACGTGACGGTCCGTCGATCCTCCGTCCTTTCTTAAACAGAACAGTTTGAATTTATGGCCTAAGTGACAGTCGCCGTGACGGGCCGTCACTCATTTGACGGTCCGTCAGAACCTCCATCACCCATAATCTGGGGGAACTAGATGTTGATGGGACAGGTGACGGTTCGTCGTCTGACTGATGACTGTCAACTCTACCGTCAGAGGTGTGACGGGCAGTCAACTCCACCGTGACGCCTTCACCAGGTCTGAAACTTCTATTCTTTTGCTATGAGCAGTCACTCCAGGATCTGGGGTGTTACATGTACTCTTGATGTGATGTTTTGATAAAGTACTCTTGATGTGATGTTCTTGATAAAACACCCTTGAGGTTATGTTCTAGATAGCAAGTTTTGATGATATATGATTGTAGTTGCTCTTGATTGTATATTTTGGTGGTGTAATCTTGATGGTATAATATTGAGAGAATGATCGTAATAGTACAAATAAAGGGAAGAAGTGAGGTGATCAGACCTAATTTGATTATATGAGCTTAATGTTGTAATTTATTATTATGAATGAAAACGTAAGGCTGGTAGTATAAATTAACTAGCATAAAATAAATTTGAGGTAAGAGAAGAACGGGTATTTGTAAGAAACCATAGTAGTCGGGTTGAGTAACTAAATGTGAATTGCGTTGAAATGATTATTGTGTTACGAATTTTTCTTGTGAACGAATATATTAAAGGGATGATGATGGCCCCGAGTAAGTTGACTTGAAATGAGGACTAATACAAATAATATTTTAGTTAGTATTGAAAAAACCTATTTATATGATAGATCCTTATGAGAGAGGTTAGGAAAGTTGAACCGATGAATTGTGAATGTTATCTTGTGTGTTATATTATTGTAATAGATGACACGAGACTTGACTGATTGAAAAATAACTAAAAAGATAACAGATTATGATTACGAGGAGTTAGACTTTATATAATGATATATATCTGTGTGGATTGACCATCTGATTAATTGATCTTTGGACGCTGATTGTGATGGAGGTAAAGATAATTTAGTTGTGTTCTCTAAATGAATCCCAAGATGAATAAATGTGGTTTGTTGTTGTGAAATTAAGTGCAATGGTAATAATCAACGTATACTTACGATGGATTATGTGTGATGATTAAATTAATAGCATGTTGAATTATGTTAATGATTGTTGATTTATATATTTTTCTGAATTATCCTATGAGTGGACTGAATGAGATGCACAATAAGTTATGCTAATGAATGTTGGTTGAAATATCACCCTGAGTTGTCATATGAGGTGACTGATTAATAAGTATATTAGATATATTGATGAAAGTTGGATAATAAGTTCTTATCCTGAGATGAGGGGCTCGTGTCCGATGTGAACAACAGGACAAGGGGATTAATGTGTGTATGAGTACCTGAATATGAGTGGCTCGTGTCCGAGATGAGCATCCAGGTAAGCAGTATGGTGTGAGTACATAGACAGGTATGATATGATGTTCATACGGCTGGGTGTACAGGTAAGAGTACACAGACAACTATGATATGGTGTTCATACGGCTGGATGTATAG
>JACEIK010010162.1:15552-29120 GCA_018107945.1 Datura stramonium
GATCCAATGTTCAATTTTACTTATGATTATCAGATTTCAGCTTTGGGTCATTTGATGCAGTTATGATGTTCAGTTATGTTCAGATCATGATTTTAGAAAATAGCATGCAAGCCCTACTCTCAGATTCTTATCTTGGTTATGTTTTATATATGCATGTTTTAATGATTTTACTTACTTAAGTGGTTTAATTACCTTGCATACTCGGTACATTCCACGTACTGATCGCATACTCTATGATGTATCTTCTTATGATACAGGCTCCGATCTTCAGACTCAGCCCCGTCACTAACCAGTTTCTGGAGTTAGCATCCAGCCTCAATGGTGTGTCCTCATCTCCCGAGACCATTCGATAACAGTTATCTTTGTATTTTTAGTTTTCAGATTTGTCAGGTTATTTGGGGATGTTGTCCCATCAACCCATCAGATATGTTAGCGGCTTTGAGATTGTACATAGTAATCAGGTTGTCATGTATTATGTGAATTCTGGTCATGATGTTATGTTATGCTTAGATTTTTGATTTTTTTCATTATGTTAAGTCTTCCGCTTTTACTGATTGAGTTAGATGTATGTTCATGCCATGGGTCGACTTGGAGACTCTAGGGGCTCCTTATCTCGTGTCCTGATCCAAGCCTATATTCGGGTCATTACATACTTGGTGTCAAAGCCATAGGTTTTGAAGTGTCCTAGGGTGTATGAAGGCGGCGTTGAGTAGAGTTTTTTTCATGGATGTGAAGCGCGCCAAACTTATAACGAAGAGGCTATGAGATGTTCAGGAAATGTTTCCTTCCTTCATGATCTATGTAGTGCGGTGAAATCTCTCTCTATCCTTCTAGCTAGTTCTATTTGCAATAGCAGAATCATGTCTCCCTGTAGAGTTAATGATAGAAGAAATGGGAATGGAAATGGCCACGAGGATGGCAATGAAGACAGGATGGCAATGAAGACGGGCACCAACAAGCCCCACCAGCCCATGAGAACCATGCACCGGAGCCAGTTGCCGACGTAGAATTCAGGGTAGCCATTTAGATGGTAGTACAGGTCTTGACCACCCAGGTCAACCAGCAGGCAGTAGCACATGTCCCGCAGAACAGGAATGCGGCGGCATCTCGAGTCAGAGATTTTCTAAGGATGAACCCACTAGAGTTTCTTGGGTCAAAGGTGGACGAGGATCCACATGAGTTTATTGACGAGATTCTAAAGATCACCCAGGTCATGGGGTTGACTGGAGAGGAGTGTCCGAATTTGGCCTCATATCAGTTGAAGGGGGTCGCACACATTTGGTTTAAACAGTGGTAGGATAGTAGGGCAATCGGAGAAGGCCCTATCAGTTGGGATGAGTTTCATGTTGCTTTCCTAGATTGGTTATTCCCTCGCGAGATGAGGGAGCTAAGGGCAGTCGAGTTTGTGAATCTAAAATAAGGAAAGATGACAGTGTAGGAATATGCCCTAGAATTCACTTGTCTGTCCAAGTACGCCCCAGAGTTAGTGGTTGATCATAGGGCTTGAGTTAGTAGTTTTGTTCATGGAGTGGTGGACTACCTAGATAAAGATTGCAGTACCGCCATGCTCCATCAAGACATGGATTTTCCTCGGATAGTCTTGTACACCCAGCAGATGGAGGTAGCGCATCTAAGGGAGAGAGAAGCCAAGAGGGCCAGGACATACAGCTATAGGTTGTCTCAGCCGAGACCAGGGGCTGGGCACTAATAGCAGTCCCACCAGAGATCTTCAGCCCCAGTATCTTCAGTGATGAGTGTGCCATACAAACCTAGGCATGACCAAAGAGGAAGAGCATCAGGATCTAGGGGTCATAGAAGCAGGCCCACAGATTCCAGTATCCCATTTTGCGAAAGATGTGGTCGGAGGCACACGGGTCAGTGTTTGGCAGGTACAAGTTCTTGCTTCGGGTGCGGGAAGCCCGGACATATACTACGAGATTGCCCAACAGTTAGAAAAGGCCATGATAGGGGCTGAGGCCCAGCTTCCAGTTCAACAGCTCTACCCACACGCCTAGCCCAACAGGGGGCATCTACTAGCACGATGGCGGTTTGCGCCAAAATAGATTCTATGCCCAAGCATCCTGCCAGGAGCAGGAGGTCTCCCCGGATGTAGTTACTGGTCTATTATGAGTTTTTCACCTTGATGTATATGCTTTGTTAGATCCAGGGGCTACCTTGTCTATTATGACACCTTATGTGGCTAGTAGTTTTGGAGTCAATCTCGAGATCTTGTTAGAACCCTTCTCAGTCTCTACTCTAGAAAGTCACCTTATGTGGCTAGATGGGTGTATAGAAGTTGCCCGATCATAATCCTTCAGAAAGTCACCTTAGAAGATTTAGTAGAGTTATCCATGATCGATTTTGATGTTATCCTTGGCATGTATTGGCTATTTGCATGTTATGCCTCAGTTAATTGTAGAACCCAGCCAGTAGAGTTCAGATTTCCAGGTGAGCCAGTCCTAGAATAGAAGGGTAGTTCAGTTGTGCCTATAGGTCATTTCGTTTCCTACCTTAAGGCCAGAAAGATGATCTCCAAGGGTTGCGTGTACCATTTAGTTAGGGTTAAGGATATTAAGTCCGAGACTCCGACTATCCCATCCATTCCAATAGTATGTGAGTATCCATAGGTCTTCCTAGATGATTTACCGAGAATCCCTCCCGAGTGGGAGATTGATTTTGGTATTGAACTTCTTCCCGATACGCAGCCTATATCTATTCCTCCTTATAGAATGGCTCCAGTCGAGTTAAAGAAGTTGAAGGAGCAGTTGAAAGACCTTTTAGATAAGGGGTTCATCAGACCGAGAAAATCCCCATAGGGTGCACCAATTCTCTTTGTCCAAAAGAAGGATGGTTCTCTTCGTATGTGTATTGATTACCAGCAATTGAAAAAGGTCACCATCAAGAACAGGTATCCTCTTCCCAGGATTGATGATTTGTTTGACCAGCTTCAGGGTGCTAAGTGCTTTTCAAGGATAGATCTCAGATCCGAATACCATCAGCTCAGGGTTTGTTAGAGTGACATCCCTAAGACAGCCTTCGGGACTCGGTATGGTCATTATGAGTTCTTAGTTATGTCTTTTGGACTAACGAATGCTCCTTCAGCTTTTATGGATTTGATGAACAGGGTTTTCAAGCCATACTTGGATTTGTTCGTGATCATGTTTATTGATGACATCCTGATATACTCTCGGAGCGAGGAGGAGCATGTTGCTCATTTGAGGGTGGTACTATAGACTCTCAAGGACCGCCAATTATATGCAGAATTCAGCAAGTGCGAGTTTTGGTTGAACTCAGTGGCATTTTTGGGCTATGTGGTATCAAGTGAGGGCATAAAGGTGGACTCTCAAAAAATAGAAGTGGTGAAGAATTGGCCTAGACCGGTGAATCCTTCAGATATCAGGAGATTCTTGGGATTAGTAGGTTATTATCAGAGATTTGTTGAGGGATTTTCATCTATTGCAGTGGCATTGAAAAAATTGACCCAAAAGAAAATGAAATTACAATAGTCGGATGCTTGTGAGAGGAGCTTTCAGGATTTGAAGACTCGACTCACCTCAGTGCCAGTGTTAACCCAACCAGAGGGTACCGATGGGTTTTTTGTGTATTGCGATGCTTCCAGGATTGGTCTTGGTTGTGTATTGATGCAGCATGGAAAGGTTATAACATATGCTTCCAGGCAGCTGAAGGTGCACAAAAGGAATTACCTGACCTATGATCTTGAATTGGCGGCGATGGTATTTGCATTGAAGATTTGGAGATACTATTTTTATGTGGTCCATGTACATGTGTTTTCGGACCACAAGAGCCTACAATATGTGTTTACCAGAAGGACCTAAATCTGCGGCAAGGAAGCTGGTTGGAGTTACTCAAATATTATGATATGAGTGTCCTTTACCATTCGGGTAAGGCTAATGTAGTAGCAGACGCACTTAGTAGACTCTCCATGGAGAGTGTGTCCCATGTAGATGAGGGGAGGAAGGAGATGGTGAAAGATGTGCATCGACTTGCAAGGTTGGGAGTTTGTTTGGTTGACTCGACCAATAGCGGTGTTATTGTTTAGAACGGATCAAAATCGTTCGTGATGAATGATGTGAAAGTGAGACAAGACGAGGACCCTATTTTGGTAAATTTAAAAGAATCCGTTCAAAATCAGAAGGTAGAGGTCTTCTCTAAAGGGGAGATGGTATGCTTCGATATCAAGGTCACTTGTGTGTCTCAGACATTGATGATTTGAGAAGTCGGATGTTGTATGAGGCTCACAGTTCTAGATATTCAATACATCCAGGTTCCACCAAGATGTACCGCAACCTACAGGAATTCTATTAGTGGAATGGCATGAAGAGGGACATCGAAGAATTTGTAGCTACGTGACCAAATTGTCAGCAAGTGATGGTTGAGCACTAGAGACCGGGAGGTGTGCTTCAGTACATCAGTATCCCTACTTGGAAGTGGGAAGAAATCAATATGGACTTCATCACAGGGTTTCCTCGCACTCGTCGACAATATTACTCCATTTGGATGGTCGTGGACAGATTGACCAAAGCCGCTCATTTTCTATTGGTCAAAACCACTAATTAAGCGGAAGATTATGCCAAACTATACATCCGAGAGCTAGTCCGGTTGCATGGAGTGCCCTTGTCCATCATACCATATAGAGGTACTCAATTTACCTCTCAGTTTTGGAGATCATTTCTAAAGGGACTTGGTACTCTGTTCCAGCTCAGTACAACGTTTCACCCGCAAACAGATGGTCAAGCGGAGGGGAAAATTCAGACTCTCCAGGACATGTTGAGGCATATGTAATTGACTTCAAGGGTAGTTGGGATGACCATTTGCCTCTTATTGAGTTTGCATACAATAACAACTATCATTCCAGCATTCAGATGGATTTGTTTGAGGCTCTCTATAGGTAGAGATATAGATAGCCTATTGGTTGGTTTGAAGTTGGTGAAGCTACGATGATAGACCAGATTCAGTCCATGAGGCCATGGAGAAAGTTCAGCTCATATGGGACAGGTGGAAAACGGCTCAAAGTCGCCAAAAATCCTATGTGAATGTGAGAAGGAGAGAACTTGAATTTGAAATCGATGATTGAGTGTTTCTAAAGGTGTCTCCCATGAAGGGAGTGATGAGGTTTGGAAAGAAAGGAAAACTCAGCCCTCGTTATGTTGGCCCCTACCGAATTGTGAAATAGGTTCACAAGGTGGCATATGAAGTGGAGTTTCCCTCAAAATTAGCTTCCATTCATCCTGTTTTTCATGTATTGCTCTTAAAGAAGTGTTTGGGGGATCCAGCCCTAGTTGTACCGGTGGAGAGTCTAGGTGTGAAGGACAACCTTAGTTATGAGGAGGTTCCAGTGGAAATACTAGATCGGCAGGTTCTCAAGCTAAGGAACAAGGAAGTAGCTTCAGTTAAAATTTTATGGAGGAATCATCATGTTGAGGGAGCTACATAAGAAAACAAAGCAGATATGATGGCTAGATACCCACATTTATTCCCTACCGACTCAGTTCTAGCTTGCGGTATCAGTTTCTTCCCTAAAACTCTATTTAGTTTCATGTTCAGTACATGTTCCTTAGTTTCTTTCATGTAAATGGATGTTGTATGATTCAGAATTCAGTTAAGTCATGTACTTTAAAACGAAGTTAGTTATTTCGTCAGTTTTGGGCTTATATGATCAGTATTTGAGTATGATGATTGCATTTCTCTATTTTTCGGTATGATTCTCAACATTCAAGGATGAATGTCCCAAGGGGGAGATATTATTATACCCCGAAAGTTCTATGATCAGAACCGGGAGTTGAAACGAAAAAAATAGGATTTTCTATACCAGGTCATAGAACGAGTTGTCCTGTGACCCGTTAGGTTGACCACGAGTCATTAAGTGACTTGTGGTGAGGAGTGTTGACTTTCCTGAAAATTTCAAATTGGGGTGACCACGAGTCGTGGTCAGCCCTATGAGCCGTTAGGTCACCCGTGGTCAAGGGCAGTTGAAGGATGAAGCATGAACTGGTAGTCTACCCCACAAATGGACACCACGACTTGTAGTCATATGCCATGATTTGTCAGGTGAGTCGCAGTCAACAGCTGATTAGAGACTTGAGGTTTTAGGCAGTAGAGGTAAAGGAAGGTGACCACGATTCGTGGTCACCGGTGACGAGCCGTTAGGTCCCTCGTGGGGACCCTTTGAGGAATATTGGCAGTGCACCTGACGAAAGGAGACAATGACTCGTGCCCATTGGTAATAACTCGTCTAGTCCCTCATTGGGACTGGCAATCAGTTTTTATCTGCGAATTTAGTAAGGGATTTTCCGTAATTCCTATGATCCTAAAGGATAAACTACGTCATTTTAAGCTACGAATAGTGAGTTTTAAGAGGGGTAAGTTCATTCTAAGCTATTCCTATTCATGTATGCAAACTTAGAGAGCTAGAGAGGTGATCAAGCTTAATTCCTTCCAAATTCTTCTCAATTCTTCCTTGGGCAATTAGAGAAGTTGTGGGATCAGATTCTCTCAGGTATGTAAGATTATGATTGTTCACACTCATGCCCAATCTCTCTCTAATTCATGAAAATCTATATGTTGATCCTATGGGATTTCAACCTAATGCATGAATTTCCTAAATTTGTACCATGGATATGATCTAATCATGTTTCTATTATTGAATTATGATTTATGGATAATTTTTACATTGTTTTCAATTATAATCAAGTTTTCAAGCTTTATAAATGATAATGCCCATCCATGAGAAGTTCATGAAAGTTGAGATTAATGATGTATGTTAAAGTATGATGAGATATTTATGATAAAAAGAATGTTTTCAAGTTACCCATGTCTATGATCATGTTTTCAAGTGAATTAAGTATTTTTAAGCATGTTTAAGTATTGGGCAAGCCCTTATGTTCAAGTATGATTTATGATTTCACGAATTAGCTTACCCATGGTTTTGGAGTCAAGACTCCCAATTATGTTCAGCTTGTGGTAAGGTTTGAGCCAAGGCTCCTTATGTATGACTTCAGATTTTATATGTACATAATTATTCAGCTTCGTCAATAGACGATGGTTAGCTTCGTTGAAATATGATGAAGAGCATATGCATGTTTTTGGCAGTAGTGTCTAGCACCGAGTAGGCTAAGGGTCAGTCAACCCTATACCTCAGAACTACGCACCAACGTAGGTATGATCAGATTATTTTGGGATCTCCTTTTTGAGCTTTCCCCTACCCCAAGGGGCCTTTATCTTGATATCGATATCATGGGAGCGTCTTTAGCTCTGGAAAGTCTTTAGACGGCTCTGTTCACCTAAGTATGATAGTCGGGACCACGTAAGCTCTATCATGGTAAAGTCGGTTATATGACTAGTCTCCCATTGTTCCTCATGATTTCAGTTATGCATGTTTATCACTCATGATATATATATATATATGTTCTACAGCAGGGTTGGCCCAATGTTCAGTTTTACTTATGACTATCAGATTTCAGCTTCGGGTTATTCGATTTAGTTATGATGTTCAGTTATGTTCAGATCATGATTTCAGAAAATAGCATGCAAGCCCTCCTCTCAGATTCTTATCTTGGTTAAGTTTTATATTATGCATGTTTTAATGATTTTACTTAAGATGTTTTACTTACTTTGCATACTCAGTACATTCCATGTACTGGTCGCATACTCTATGTTGTATTGTCTTATGATACAGGCTCCGATCTTCAGACTCAGCCCCGTCACTAGCCAGTTTCTGGAGTTAGCATCCAGCGTTAGTGGTGAGTCCTCATATCCTGAGGACCATTTGATAACAATTATCTTTGTATTTTTAATTTTCAGACTTGTCGGGTTAGTTGGGGATGTTGTCCCATCAACCCATCATATATGTTAGAGACTTTCAGACTGTATGCAGTAATCAACTTGTCATGTATTTTGTGAATTCCGTTTCCGATGTTATGTTATTCTTAGATTTTTGTTTTGTTCATTATGTTAAGTCTTCCGCTTTTACTTATTGAGTTAGATATATGTTCATTCCATGGTCTACTTGGAGTCTCTCAGGGCTCCTTGTCCCATGTCCTGATCTGGGCCTATGTTCGGGTCGTGACAGCTTCTCAAGGACTATGACATGAGTGTCCTATATCATCCGGGCAAGACCAATATAGTGGCGTATGCTCTTAGTGGGCTGTTCATGGAGAGTGTTTCTCACATTGAGGAGGGAAGTAAATAGTTGGTGAAGGATGTGCATCGACTTGCTCGTTTAGGGGTTGGCCTTGTTGACTCAATAGATAGTGGTGTCATTGTTCTAAATGGGTCAGAATCTTCATTGATGACTAATGTGTTGTGGGTTTACAGTACTTTCGACACTTAAAAATGAGGAAATAAGCATAAACATAGGTATGTTTATATGAATATGATGCATTTTTACTTTGTTTTTAGGGAAATTAGGTGTTGAAATTGAAATATGCAAAAACAGTGAAAAAATGCAGAAAAAAGGCTAAGTAGGGACTCAGTACGAGTCGTACCATCCTAGTACGAGCCGTACTAAGAATCGTGAAAAAGTCTAGAAGATGTGCTAAATCAAAGAGCCAAAGTACGACTCTTGGTACAAGCCGTACAAAGGCAGTCGTGATAAAGTTTAGAGGAAAATGCACTGATACAGTCTCCTGGTATGGGTAGCAACCACGGATCGTGTTATCTACCTACGATCCATACCAATAAACCATGGTAAACTTTAGAAGAATTGAAGAATGGCAGATCTCAAGGTATGACAAGAAGTCACGAGTCGTAGAGTGAAGGTACGAGCCATACCAAGTCACTAGTGAAAAGATTTAGAGGATACCAGAACTCTCAGGTCAAAACCACGACAAGATATTATGATTCATAGGTTTATGGTACGAGTCATACCAGTTTTCAACACTTGGTCAAAATTAGAAGAGCCAGCCAATGTATGAGTGAAGGTACGACCCGTACAATCATGGTACGAGTCGTAAGTGAAGTCGGTGGCAGTTTAGCAGTTTCCCTATTAATTTAGAAAAAGTTTCTAATTATTTGTATAAATACTTTTCTAGGTTATTTTTATAGGGGAGAGGAACATAATACAATTCTTGAGAATGTTTTTTGACTTTTGGGATTATTGAGAGCAACTTTTGGAAGATTTCTTGCTTTGATTCTTCCATTTTTCTTGAATTATTCTTCATTAATTCTTGAAATAACCAAGTGGGTTTTCTTCCAATCATCTTTGTAAGTTCTAAATTATGTGTTTGTCTATGGATGCATATAATTCTCTTACAATCATGAGAGGCTAAAACCTCCACAACTAGGGTTGTGAGAACCATGGTAAATTAACAAACTAGTGTTTGCACAAAGTGATTCTACACTAATGCTAATGCTTGTATTATATTTTCTTCATCTTTAATGTTTCTTAATGGAGCACAACATTAGGACTTGCCCGAATTCTTTACTTGCTTGAATGTAGAGAAGTAGGGAGATTAGGAAAAGAGAATAACAACAAAACCTTAATCTTTATGGGTCATTGTATAACTTGAGCTACAGTCACAGGGTAGTTAATTTGGAATAAATTGATAATGGTTGAAGTGAAAACACTTATGAGACCTAATTCGGTGATTGAGTATAGTTATCCAATTGGGACGAACCAGTCGTTTGGATAAACCCTAGTTATCAGTTCTACAAGTAAGCATTCAGAAAGATCACGAGTGTAAAACTTGAAGTAATTATGAATCCATGGGGACACTTCCCTAGTTATTTATATTAACTTGATAAACAATACTTAGTGGGGTTCTTTATTAACAACATCAACGTTATACTTTTACAAGAGTGTGATTTAAGCGTTATCAGTGACCGAGGTCAAGGACAGGCAAGATGAGGATCCTATCTTTGTAAAGCTAAAGGAAGCTGTCCAGAATCAAAATGTCGAGGTCTTCTCCCAAGGGATATATAGTGTACTTCGTTATCAGGGTCATTTATGTGTTTCGGGTGTTGATGACTTGAGAGAGCAGATGTTGGGCGAGGATCATGGATCTCGGTATCCTATCCACCTGGGTGCCACCAAGATGTAACGTGACCTACGGGAATTATATTGGTAATGGCATGAAGAAGAACATAGTGGAGTTTGTGGCTAAGTGTCTGAATTGTCAGCAAGTGAAAATGGAGCATCAGAGACCTGGAGGTATGCTACAAGACATTAGTATCCCTACTTGGAAGTGGGAATAGTTCAATATGGACTTCATTACAGGATTGCCTCGTACACCGACAATATGACTCTATATGGGTGGTTATGGATAGATTGACTAAGGCAGCATATTTCCTACCCGTCAAAACTACTGTGTCAACAAAGGACTATGCTAGATTATACATTCACGAGTTGGTTCGATTGCACGGAGTTTCCTTTTCCATCTTCTCAGACAGACGCACTCAGTTTATGTTGCAGTTTTGGAGATCGTTTCAGAAGGGACTTGGTACTCAGGTGAAGCTTAGCACCGCTTTTCACACACGTTTTGAACAAAATAAAAATATCTTCATTTTGAAATTCCATTGGACTCTACTGGAGTAATGTATTATAGGAATCATCCTCTTTCAATCAAAGAGTTATTTCAACGATTCCCGTGTTTGTAGTTCGAAAGGAAGAGGATCCCAGGAAATTTATTCAAACCTAATTCAGATGGCTCTGTTTGAGGATATTTACGGGTGGAGATGTAGATCACCTATTAGATAGTTTGATATAGGTGAGACTACATTATTAGGGCCAAAATCAGCTCATGAGGCCATGGAGAAAGTTTTGCTGATTAGGGGGAGGCTGAAAATAGCTCAGAGTCGTCAGAAATCTTATGCGGATGTTAGACAGAAAGAGCTTAAGTTTGAAGTGGATGATTGGGTATTTTTGAAGGTGTCTCCCATGAAGGGAGTGATGAGGTTCAAAAAGAAAGCAAATCTTAGTTCCCAATATGTGGGTCCTTATAGGACCCTGAGGTGATTTGGCAAAGTGGCCTACAAGTTGGAGCTACCAATGGAGTTAGCTTTGGTACATCCTTTTTTTTCATGTATCTCTATAGAAAAAGTGATTGGTGACCCAGCTTTGGTTGTTCTGGTGGAGAATATAGAGATGAAAGATAGCCTTAGCTATGAGGAGGTTTTGGTTGAGATCCTTGATCGTTAGGTTCAGAAGTTTAGAAACAAGGAAGTAGCTTCAGTAAAGGTTCTATGGAGAAATCAAATTGTTGAGGGAGCTACGTGGGAGGCCAAAGCAAATATGATGGATAAATACCCGCATCTTTTCCCTTCCGGATCAGTTTCAGCATGAGGTCTCAGTTTCCTCCTTAGTACTCTATTCAGTTTCATGTCAAGTTGATGTCTCTCAATTCCTTTCATGTTTTAGCATGTACGTATGATTCATGAATTTAGTTCAGTCATGTATTTCAGTCCAGAGTCAGTCACTCTATTAGTTTTCAGCTTCAGATAATCAGAATTTGGAATTTCAATTCTTTCCCCAGCCTTTCAATATGTTTAACCCACATTTGAGGACGAATTTTCCCATGAAGGAGATATTGTAATATTCCAAAAGTTCCTAGGACTAAATCTGGGATTTGAAGTATGTTCAACAGAAAGATCTGCAGGTTTCTCATAGTACGACTCCACCTACGGGTTGTCGGATGGTGGTACGGGTCATGGGAAGACCCGTGGTTCAGCTCAGAGGCTTCTTTTTTCTAACCACGAGTCGCGAATTGGTGGTATGACTCATGGTCATGGATTCATAATATGCTATGGGGTTAGCAGATGTTGGTCCTACAAACGGTTGTATAACTTATGGTGAGGAGTTACGGGTCGTGATAGGTGATTGTGGAAATCTTCATAGAGTTGGAGGAAATTTGAAATGGATTTTTATGGGAGCTAACCACGAGTTGTAGGAGGATTGTACGACTCATGGTACGGGTGGTAGCAACTGTCAGTGCAGTTTTTCTTGCGAATTCATTAAGGGTATTTTCTTAATTTCTAAGCTCCTAACTTCCTAATGATGTTGTTTTAAGCTCTGAAAGGAGGGATTTAAAGGGGTTTAACTTATCCTAATGCCTTAGACTTCCATGCATTCAATTTTAGAATTTCCCCTTTGAAGATCAAGCTAGAAATTCCTCAAGTTCTTCCCCCAAATCTCTTAGGCTTTTAAAGTCAAATTGAGATTCAGTTTACTCAGGTATGTAGGGATATAAATGAGAGTTTTCTTTCACTCTCATGCCCAAATTACTCCTCAAGTTCATGAATTCAAGTTTATGATCTTATGGGGTTTTAATCCAATTTTATGAAATTCTCTATGATTTATTTATGAGTCAAATCTCTTCATGTTTCAAAGTATATTTTCAGATTCATGGGCAGATTTTATACCTATTTTGATTATAAATTCATGATTTCAAGTTTTAGAAAATTATGCCCTATTATGCAAGTTTTATGAAAAGTCAAGTATATGATTCATGATTTCAAGTTTAATGATTTATCTAGAATGAATGAGTGTTTACAAATTACCCATGTATAAATCCATGATTTTGCTTATGAAGTCTATTTCAAGTATGTATGATTTTAAGGTTTGGGAAAGTCCACACATGTTAAGTACGTTTTCATGATTTAGCCAAGGCTAATAATATCAACTTATCATATGTTTTGGAGTCAAGACTCCCACTATAGCTTATGATATATTTTGGAGTCAAGACTCCCAATGTTCAGATTCAAGTTATGTTTGAGAATATAATTATATATGTTTTGGGAGTAGTGTCTAGCACCGAGTAGGCTAGAAATTTCAAGGCTCCCTGGTCTCATAAACTACGCACCAATTTAGGGATATAGAGTATTTCCCCCGCCCTAGGGCACACCGTGATATCACACCTTATTTATCCTTAGTCATGGCAAGGCTTAGGATGGGTCTCCTCCATGTGGGCAAGACATTGGATCATCATGCGCTCATACATGGTGATTATTGATTATGGCGAGTCTCCCATTGTTCCTCATGATTTCAGTTATTTATGTTCATGACTTATGATATTATGTTTTACAGCAGGTTTGACCTAATGATCAGTTTACGAGTTGTTACTTATGATTTCAATTATGGAAAGCCATATGATTTTTATCTTCAGCTTTAGGTCATTCTATACAGATATAATATTCATCTTATGATTATACATGTCCCAAATTTCAGCATGTCGTCCGTACTCTTGTGATCTTATGATTTATATTTATATGCATGATTTTAGTTATAGTTACTCAGCATGTTTTACTTACCTTGCATACTCAGTACATTCAAGTACTTACCGCATACTCTAAGTTGTATTATTTCATGATACAAGTCTGAGCAATCAGACTCAGTTCCACCATTAGCTCAACTTCCCTTCAGTCCAGCTTAGTTCCCGTTGTGGTGAGTCTCATCTTCTGGGGACCTTGAGCTTAGTACTTGGTTATGTTATTTCAATTTTTTAGAATTTAACGAGCTAGTTGGGGGTGTTGTCCCATCAGCTCACCAGATAGTTTAGAGGCTTATTAGAGGATAGTCATATTATAGTCTTTTCCAATGCAATAAAGTTACGTAG
>JACEIK010010163.1:24493-44635 GCA_018107945.1 Datura stramonium
TCTCTAAATTATAATTGAAATATCCATAGTTGTAAATATGGGTTGTGCCTACTTATTCTATTGTTGCTTGAAAAAGAGGAATAGAATATAGGTGAGAACAAAACGGTGGGTAATTGGGTTTTGATTGTGTTGAGTTGGTCTAGAAATAGCCAAAACCCATTTTCACATACCCATTAAACGACTGAGGCTAGAAATAGTTCGATTCTTGCCTATCTTGTAGTGGTTGATATGTTTGGGACCTTCGGGTTTGAGAAAACCCAAGGCAAAAGATAGTGTAGTGGTTGAGAAACATAGAGTATCACCTTGTCCATGACTATTTATGTTTGTAAGTAATACTTTGAATTGCTTGTTAGCCTTAATCCTATTAATGCCTCGTCAATAGCACACCCCTAGTCAATACTCATATTGTTACTTCACCGTTGGTTGTCTTGTTGATTGAGTATTTAGTTGAATTTCATTGTGATCCTACATTCTCCCAACATTTACTTTTCTATTTTTAATACAATGATGCCATTTAGTTAAATTCAATAGACAACTTTTGTGCCATTAATCTCTATTCCCTATGGATTCGACCACGATTTATGAGTTGTGTAATTATATTGCGACAATCGTTTACACTTTCTCCTAGCGAGGAGTGGATTGAGACGACATCAAAAACCCCGAAGGTGAAACCTCCTTAGAAGCATGGCTGGACATTTCGGGAGTAGGCTCATATTCTCATAGAGATCTTACTTTTTAATACACGAATTACTTCAGGGCCTTTTCATACTCTTTAAATTGTATCAATACAACAATTATTTACGTACGCCCTCACGAGTAACCAAATCCAATTTTAACTACCAAGACTGTTATGATCATACACAAAATTTATGAAATGTATTATTTATTTAATAGCTCCTCTCTATCCTTTTTGATAGAAATGTTTCCACAATCAATACCAACCCAGCATCAAGTCTCGATAATTCACACATCAATCAATATGGGTCAATAATCAACAATATTCAGATAAGATAAATCATACCAGACAAGTCACATCAATTCCTCATACAAATATAAGCCTTTAATATAGACAACATAAAATATTACCATTATCTTGTTGTCATAAGGAAACTCAATCGATACCATGAAATTATGAGAGCTCACTCTGAGGGTAGTCTATTTTAAGCTGCTATAGCTGCTCCTCAGTCACACCGTTCATCTTCCGCTGGAGCATTTGCATATGTTTAAGTGGCTCAATATGTTGTCAATTCGCGCAATGCGCTCATTGACGGAAAGGACTAGACCGTTTATACTCTCGGGTTCCTTTGTTTTAATCACATCAATCCCCCTAGGATCATAAGAAAGTTTATAGTCCGCCTCCCCTTCCTCAATGTCATGCCCCCGCAGAAATTGGGTCAAGAGACCCCTAAATCCGAAGTTTTTACCCCTTTTTAACCTTGCTCTTTTCAACACATTTTTAATGAGCACCCCCACATTAATTGGCATTCCATTCATTAGCACATATACAAGACACACTCTTTCCCTAGTCACATGGGTTACATGTTTTCTGAGAACTAAACAAGCACATACTATTTTTAACCAAGCTCGTGCCTCTCTACTTAAGTGAGCATATGGAAGCGAAACATGATACACAAATTTTTGATGGTGAGTCCACCATGCAATAATGTTAGGGCCACACAGAGTGTGTGTAATATTCCTATACTGGGGTTTCTTTACCATGTCAACAAATGGTTGTGGGTCAACATGAGGTGTCCCAAGTAATCTATTCAAAGCCTTAGGTGCAAACTCGATAATTTGACCCCTAATTTTGACTTTGTTCGACCTCTCCTTTGGCCTCCAATTTGTAAGGAATTCCCTCACCATATTCAAATTACAATCACTCGGTGCATCAAACACAAAACCAAGACCAAGGGTGAGTATTCTATCTACCATGTGAGGGAAAACTAGTGACAAACAATTTCTATCTATAAACATATCATGTGAATATTTAGATTCCTTATGTTCATTGAACCATTTTATACCTTCTTTCTCCGTGACCCAACGGAGACAATATCGCCTCAATGGTAGTGGTGCCATCCTCACAACTTCATGCTCCTCTTCACTAGGTCTCCTTGCTCTTTTTGACCCCTGGCTTGAAGAAGCCACTCCTTTCCCTTTTGTTTACTTTTGGTGCCATTTATGGAGGTTTCACAAGAAAAATGATATACTTTGTTATTTTAGTAAAAATAATTTGGAGGAATTTGATGGAGAGATGAAGTTTTGAGAGATTTTTTCTTGAGAATTGAAGGTTTTCGGCACGGTTCTAAAAAAATGAGTTGAGAAAATTAGCTCTAGGCCTTTTAAATTACTCCCATAGGCTGGAGTTTATGTTTTAGCCCTCAAATTTTTTTTCCTGAACCCCTGGTCTGCGTTGTGGAGCTCAAAGCGCTGATATTGTTGTGCGTATCGAGGCTCACTGCCTCATCAACCCTGCGCATTGCGCCTGGTGCTGCGGTACCTCTCCTACACGTCACATCAGGTCGTACGAAGCTTGTGCCTGCGCCTCGTGCTGAGCCTTGTGTTGCTTGGCCTGTGTGATGCAATCTGTGCTCGTCCAACAGTTTTGCACCCTATTTTCAATGTTTAAGCTCATTTTTTGTTGAAAATCATGACCTATCACCTACACACTTGAACAAACACATAAAAATAAAAAATTTATCTTGGGTTGCCTACCAAGTAGCGCCTGATTTAACATCGCGGCACGACACAGGTATCTTGATTACTCAGGTTTCATCGGGATACCTGTTGAGATTGTGGTCACATGTTGGATGCTTGTTTAACCACTCTTCCCTGTGACTCGTTAGAAAATAAAAGAAAAACATAAAATAGGAAATAAAGTATAAAAGTTAAACACAAGCAGTTAATCAAATCCTATCAAATCCTAAACCGTATTCCCGGGCAACGACGCCACTTTTGATAACGCTCAAACTCACACCTCTTGCTGAAGTATGAAGCAGACATTGTCAATAAAGCACCCATCAAAGAGGTTGGGGTCGAACCCACGGGAAATATGGAAGGATATAGAAGAATGCTAGTATCTAAGCTTTTAAGTCAATTATCTCCTGGGGGGGGACTATAAATGTAACAAGTAACAATGTCGAAAAATTGAATGTTGATTCAATATTAATGCAATTAACTAGGGTAAGTGTTCCCCATGGATTCATAACTACTTTGGGTTTTACACTATTGATCTATCCCAATACTTTACTTGTAGAACTGATAACTAGGGTTCATCCAAACAATTTCCCTATTGGATGACAATACTCAATCATTGAGTCAGGTCTCATGAGCGATCACAATTTAACCGTTATCAATTTGTTCCAAATTTAACTATCTTTCGACCACAGCTAAAGTTAATACAATGATCATAAAAATCAAGGTGTTTTTGTAATTCTCTTTTCCTAATCTCTACCTCTCTAGTCTCAAGAAAATAAAGAATTCAGGTAAGTCCTAACGTTGCGCACCATTAAGAAACGTTAAAAATGAAGAGGATACAATACAAGCATTTAGTATTGGTTTAGAATCACCTTGTGCAAACTCTAGTTCGTTAATTCACCATGGTTCCCACAACCCTAGTTGTGAAAGTTTTAGCCTATCATGTTCATAAGTAAATTAATAGCATTCATTAAAAAAAAAGCACAAATGAATACTTACAATTATGATAGGAAGAAACTCACTTGATTATTGTAAAAATTCGAAAGAACAATTCAACAATATATATCTCAATGTATTTTGGGAAAATAAAACTTCTAAGTCCAAGACTTGTCTTCTTAAATCGTGTTCCCTAATAGATAAAACTTAAGGATATTTATAGTACTATATTGATTCTTTTCTTGTTCCTTGGAATATTTGATTTGGACTTGTTGCTCCTTTTCCGAGTTGAAGTTGGATAACCTTCTTGGCAACTGGATAGTGCCAGTGCACCGCGCTTGTCATCGCGCAACATTGAAGCAGCATCCTGCAGCAAGGCCTGCACACAGCGCCTCTAGTCGCACAAAAAGGCCTGCGCCTCATGCACTTCAATGTGTTGGAGTGCCTGCGCGCCACGCTGCAGGTCGCGCAGGTGTGCCAGTGCACTATTTTGGCCTCGTTCTTGCGTTCCTCATTCCATCTTCTTCACATGTGTTTTGAAAGCCTCAAATACGTTCAAATCCATTATTTTTATCTCTAAAAGCATTTAATCATGTGTGTTAGTCATTTTCACAAATATATAACATAAACACATGAAAAAAACATAATTTTTTCTCAAAACATAGTAAAGTATGGGAAAAATATGGCTAAGAAATGTGTAAATACGACCTTCATCACCACCCCACACTTAAACTATTGTTCGTCCTTGAACAATCTACTACTTATCTTCTCACATTTAAGCACAAAATTCATTCTACAAATAGGTCTACTTGCACTTAGGATCACGAGATAAAACAATGAAACTCAAACAATTCACTCGCATTTGTCACGACCCGAACATACACACGGTGTGTAAACACGGGAAAAAGAGCCCCGAGAGATCCCAAGTCGACCCATGGTATGAGAGCACATCTAATTTGTTCACATAATTGGAATACTTAACACAAGGAAACAAAATCATGACATAATAACATAGAAAAAACAATACATGATCCATACATGATGGTTGAATACAACTAACACTACAATATGAAACTCAAAGAGAAAAATAGAGACTGAACATATGGCCTTCCGAACATGAGGACTCACCAAATAAGCTGATAGCGAACTCTGAAGAGCTACTGAGGAGGGTGAGCCTAAGAGCCTGGTCTTGTATCATGTACCGATACAACATAAAAAGTATGCGGTTAGTACGTGAAATGTATCGAGTATGCATGGTAAGTAAAACTGACATTTAAAATATATAAAATTCATAAATGGCCATAAGAGTAGGACGTCATGATCATATCGTAAACATCATAACATAACATAAGGCTGAAGGTTTTCAAAATATTCATAATACAAATAAAATCATAATCATAGGAGAAACGATCTACTTAACAGGACTTGAGCCAAAATACATAATCATAAGCATTCACAAATCATGAGGAACAGTGGGAGATTCTCTTAACCGACATACCCCATACGAGCATACATGAAGTCCAACTTGTAAACCTAATCGGGAGGTTGTTCGTACCTTTCCAAAGGTAGAGCAATGAAGGGAGTGATATCAGCATGAAAAAGGGCCAACTGGTCCAGGGACAGTCACAAAGGAGGTCCCAACATACCTATGGTGGCACGTAGTTTATGAGATCGGGGCATAACCTAGGCCCCGAACCTACTCGGTGTTCGATACTACTCCCACAACATATATATAGTGCTCATAGTATAACATACATGAATTCATGAACTAGTTAAATCATGATAATCATAAATATACTTGTACATATGTGAACTAGTCATGAAACAAGGCTCGTGAGTCGGCCAAAACATAATTCAGGAATCATAAAGTCCATACATACTTGTAGATCATGCATATAGCTTGAAATTCATAAAATCATGATGGATAATTGATTAAATCCATATTTTAAATCTTAATTCATGCTGGGCTCGTAAATATTATTAATTGAAAAGTCGATCATAAATCAATTCATCATGGGTCATGCATAATTAGGCTTAATTTGGTAGAAATCGAAATCAATAATTATATAAGTAAGGAAAATTATAAAACTTGATAAAAATATATAAAATATGATATAAATAATAAATCATAAAGACCCATTAGAAAATCATTAGATTTTTCGCAAAAATTTGATTAAAACTCCCATTGGATTTTTGATAGATTTTAATAAATTAATAAAGGAAGGGCATGGTTGTGAAAGGAAGCACCCATTCGTAACCCTACATACCTAAAAATAACTGAGTCTTACTCTCCCTTGAATGCCCAAGAAAGAATTGAAAGGATTTGAAGAGGGAAGCCTTGAATCACCCTTTGATCACCTCCCTAAAGTTTTGCTTGCATGAATGAGGACATTGAAAATATTATCCCTCTAAAACCCACCTTTCATAAGCTAAAATGACGTAGTTTAGGGTCTTAATGAATCTTCCCTGAAAACTGTCCAGGTTGGTCCAACGGGTCATTGGAAGGAATGACGACCCATTGTATGGCCCGTCGTGAGCACTGCAGAGACTATCCTCCAGAACTGAACCACGGATGGACAAGACGACTCATCCTTTAGACCAACGAGTCGTCAAGTCGACCGTTGTTTGCCCCTTCAAAAAAACTGAACCTCCTTACCACGAGCCTCACCACGACTCGTGGTCTTGATCCATCACATGCACTGGAAATCCTTGCAACCAAACGACAACCGGTGACCACGGGTCGTCACTTCTCAGCACGAGTCTTTGGACAACCCGTGGTATCCCCAACTGCTGAGTCCATCCTCTTTCTACAACTGCTGACAACGGCTTGTTGTTTAAAGAAATGAGTCATTGCATCTCCCGTCATCTCCACTGCCACCCGGACTTCCCCTCACCACTACTGGATACAACGACTCGTGGTTTGATACCCCGAGTCGTTACATTGCCTATTCTGTGCTATTTTTCCATATTTCAGCAGTTTTCAACTTTTAACTTTCGGGTCTACTCTTAAGCACTTTCGGTGTATTGCAATATCTCCCCTTGGGAACATTCATCCTCAAATGTAAGAAACAAGAAGAAAACAGAAACATGCACTTATCATATTCAAATACTGGTCATTTAAATCGAAAACTAATGGATTGACTACCTTCGATTCATATCACATAGCTGAACTGATCTCATGCTTCACATATACATTCATACACATAAAATAAAATTTAACACATGAACTGAACATGTGAACTAAATAGAGTCATAGAGCACAACTGATACCTCAAGTCGTAGCTGAGCCGGTAGAGAATAACTATGGGTATTTAGCCATCATATCCACTTCAGCTTCCCACGTAGGTTCTTCAATATGTTGATTCCTCCTTAAAACCTTAACTGAAGCTACTTCCTTGTACCCTAGCTTCCGAACTTGATGATCTAATATTTCCACTGAGACTTCCTCATAGCTAAGGATGTCCTTTACACCAACGCTGTCCACGGGACTACTAGAGCTGGATCTCCCAAACACTTCTTAAAAAGCGACACATGAAACACAGGGTGCATGGAAGATAACTCTGACGGCAATTCCAACTCATATGCTACCTTACCAACTCTTCTCATAATCCGGTAGGGACCAACATAGCGGGGACAAAGTTTTCCTTTCTTCCCAAACCGCATGACTCCCTTCATGGGAGATACCCTAAAAAATACTCAATCATCTATTTCAAACTCCAAATCTCTTCTCCTCACATCAGCATATGACTTTTGACGACTCAGAGTAGTTTTCAGCCTGTCCCTTATCAATTGAACCTTCACCATAGCCTCGTGAATCGAATTAGGCCCTATCATAGCTACCTCACCAACCTCAAACCATCTGATGGGTGATCTACACCTCCGCCCATAAAGTGCCTTGAACAGTGCCATCTAGATATTAGAGTGTGTAACACCCCTAATCATTCCTAGACCAAATTCAGACATTTGATGAAAAACCAGGAGAAAACCTGAAATTTTTCTGTCTCAGACGACTCCCACAATGGACCGTTGGTGGAACCAATGGACCGTTGTAACTGGTCGTGGGTTACAGCTGGTTTCCTCCAGGGGGAAATAACGAGTCATAGGATGACCCATTGATCGTAACAACAAGCCGTCCTGTTGTCCGTTAAATCCTTATATTAGAGGTCTATCAGACCCTTCCTTGAGACAACGAGAGGGAACAACAACTCGTGGTAGCCTCCAATGAGTTGTTGTTACCACCCATCGTCTGCTTCCAGGCCCCAGCAGTGTAGACCACAATTTTATACAATGACCCATTGGTCCTACCAATGAGTCATTGTGTTGACCGTTGTTTCAAGGATATGTTTTCCCACCAGTACCAACAGAAGGTATCAACAACCCGTTGTTCCTTCCAACAGAACTTTGTACCCGACCGTGGAACAGTTCCAGTGAACCTAGTTTCTAAACCCAGAAACCAAGGCCAGATTCAACGGGCCGTCATTCCTACCAACAACCTGTTTTGAGGCCCGGTGGTTCCTGTCAGCCAGATTACAGTTTTAGTTCCCAAGGGTACTTTTTTAATTTCCCACCTTTTTAGTCCCTAAACCATGTCGTTTTGGGTTCGTATAGGGGTGAATTTAAAGGGTTGGAACACCTTTTTATTCATTTCTCTCAATTTCCCTAAAGAATAGTGCGTAAAAATTGTGACTGAAAGAACAGATCAGGAGAAAGGGTTTGATTTTTCTCAGGAATTTTCACCAGGGTTTCTTCTACAAGTATGTGGGAATTCAGCAAGGAGATTGTTCTCCCATTGCGTCTCCTAAAACCCTCTCTCTGTTCACTTTCAGTCCTAGCCCTAAGATTGCGAATTTGAAGATATTGTCATTGTTCTTTGATTAACTCATGTGGAATTCTACCCTATGTTAATTGTAGCTATTTTCCACCAGTGTGCAACTAAAATGGTGCTTGTTCCGTCAAATTGGAAATTCAGCCCTAGCTTTTGAAAAGTCAGAAATTAGAATCCTATTTAAGCTTTGAATTCTTGAGAATTGTTTGCATCTTTCAGAGTTAGGGGCTTCTATACTAATTGTTTGTTTTAAAAACTCAGTTACATGTATGTTATTCAGATTCTGTCAGAAATTTTATATACTTTGCATTTCACAGAATTATTAGTTCATTTTCAGTCAAGGTACTAGAATATTCAGTGTTAGTAAGAAATGTCAGCTGATCAGTTATATTATAGAATTTCTCGAGGTGCCAGTAGTACCTCCTAGATATCAGAATCAGAATTCAGTTATTGGTCCACTAGGCAGTCAAGATATTTCAGATATATAGCTCTGACTTGCCCAGGACCCCGGTTAAGATTTCAATTTGTTCTTAGACTTCTATGAAACTTATAGATATGCAGCTCTGACCAGTCTAGAACCCAGTTTCAGAATCTAGTTCGATAAGAATCTTAGGGTATTTGTAGTTATACGTCCCTGACTCGTCTTGGACCCCATTTTTGAGGTATCAGCCTAGTAGTTTAGTATAGGTTTTCCAATGGGAGTAGAACTTAGCATCGAGCGGACCGGGATTCCAGCATACCTAGGTTCCCAGAATGACGTTGCCAATGTAGGATACACTTACAGATTATTAGCCTGAATGGCCCCAAACTTTTGTGATCACCCAGTTTATGCCTTTATACCCTGGCAAGGTATATTGGGTCCTACCGGTGGGGTGTATACATCAGACTCCACATTTAGCTCACGTGGTTATATATCGGTTACAAAATCTCCCACTAGTCAGTTTAGCTCATTCTCAGATTTCTCAGTCCATTTCAGTTCAGTGCAGTATCTCAGACTGAGTATTTTGGACTTAGGGCATGTTTATGACCATCAGCCAGGGTCATTTTTGACCATATCAGTTATATTTCAATTGTATCAGTTTCTAGAATATTAAGTTGGTCATTTCATGTAATTTCAGTTCAGTTACTAGTACATTCATGTTATTTATATTTCTCTCACTTACTTAGTACATTCAAAGTACTGACGCATACTTTATGCTATATCGTTTCATGATACAGCCATAGGTTCTCAAACCCAGCATCGTTAGCCATTTACGTTCGGGTCTATATCAACAGCAGTAGTGTGAGTCCTTATTTCCGATGGCACATTTTATTCATTTCAGTTTCTTTATGGTTTCTAGCTAGACTTAGAGTAGGCTGGGGGTTTGTCCCAGCAACTCCTCAATTAGATGGATTTTAGATAAAACTTGATTACAGACTTTCAGATATTTAAAATCTCTATGTTCCGTCTTTCATTTTTCATATTATGTATTATTTCAAATTTCTATTGTGCATATTTACACAGAATACTTGTGTATGATAGACCAAGGGTTGACTTGGGGTCACTTGTGACTTCAAATACCGTGTTACGTTCAGGGTGTAGGCTCGGGTCATGACAAACATTGTATTAGAGCCCGGTTTAGAGTATCCTCGAAATGTCTGAAAGTCGCATCGAGTAGAGTCCTTTTCATGGGTGTAAAGCACGCCGCACTTATGACGAGGAGGCTACGAGATATTATTAGGAAAACTCTTTTGTTCATACTCTTTATCATGCGTTAAAGTTTAATTCCAGAAATGCTCTTATAACTCGTGCTCTATTTCATTTCAGTGAATCATGCCTCCTTGATGCGGTACCGAAAGAAGGGTCAGTAATGCCAACAGACCTGCCCTACCAGCCCCGACAACTCCTGAAGATGATTTAATTTACTACCGTAGAGTTTAGAGCGTCCGTACAATTACTAGCCCAAAATGTGACCAATCAGGTGAATAAACAGGTCATGCCGGTGAACACCAACGGGTCTGCAGCAGCTGAGAGGGTGCGAGACTTCACCCTCATGAACCCTTCATCTTTTCAAGGATCTAAAGTGGGGGAGGACCCCCAAGAGTTCATAGATTAGGTCTGGAAGATTACCCGTAGTATGGGTGTCAACTCCTCCGAGAGTGTTGACCTGGCTGCCTACCAGCTTAAAGGGGTAGCCCAGGTTTGGTATGAGCAGTTGAAGGAGGGGTGGCCAGCGGGAGCAGGACTAGTGGAGTGGAAAGAAATCCACACAGCTTCCTTGGACAGGTTTTTCCTTCAGGAGCTGAGGGAGGCAAAGATGGTGGAGTTTATGAACTTGAGACAGGGCAACGGAACTGTGGAGGAGTATGCCCTGGAGTTTACTAGGCTGTCTAAGTACGCTCCTGAGATGGTAGCCGAGCCAAATCATGCTTAAGTTTGTAAATGGAGTGTCAAATTTGGTTCTCAAGGAATGCAGGACAACGATGCTAATTAAGGATATGGACCTTTCTTGCTTGATTGTCTATGCCCAACAGATTTAGGCCGAAAAGCTGAGGGATTCGGAGTGTATGAACAAACAGGAAAAGACTAGCCAGTCAGATTACGACCATCATAGGTGTAGCGGTGGTAGCCGCCCATAGAAGCAACAGTAGAGGGCCCCAACACCTAGTTCACCAAGCGCCTCAATCTTTCGTAAGTTGAGAAATAAGTAAATAACCTCAGTTAAGGCCCTATGGAGGAATCAGCAGGTTGAAGGAGCTACGTGGGAGGCCGAAGCAGATATGATAGCCAAATACCCACACTTGTTTTCTTCCAGTTCAGTTCACGAATCAGGTACTAAATCCCTTCTCAGTACTCTACTCGATTTCGTACTCATCAGCTCTATTTTGATTTCCTATGTGCATCCTAGTTGCATCAGCTCTATTAGTACGCTTAAGTTAGTTTGGAGTCAGATACTCCTTAAGAAATCAGTTCATAGCCTCAATTTCAGAAATCCCAACTCTTTTTTCTATTTTTGGTCTTTACTCGAGGAAGAATGATCCCAAGGGGGAGATATTGTAACACCCCTAAACATTCCTAGACAAAATTTAGACATTTGATAAAAAACCATGAGAAAACCGAAAATTTTTCTATCTCAAACGACTTCCACAATGGTCATGGGTTTTTCTATCTCAGAAAACTGGTCATGGGTTAGAATGACCTTTTTATTCATTTCTCTCAATTTCCCTTAAGAACAGTGCATAGAAACTCTGATAGAAAGAACATAGCAGGATCAAGGGTTTAATTTCTTCTCAGTTCTTCTCAGGGATTTTCACCAGGGTTTCTTCATAGGTATGTGGGAATTCAGCAAGGAGATTGTTCTCTCCTTGTGACTCCTAAAATCCTCTCTCTGTTCACTTCCAGTCCTAGCCCTGAGATTGCAAATTTGAACATATTGTTATCGTTGTTTGATTAACTCATGTGGAATTCTAACCTATGTTAATTGTTGCTATTTTCCACCAATGTGCAACTAAAATGATGCTTGTTCCATCAAATTGGAAATTCAGCCCTAGCTTTTGAAAAGTCAGAAATTGGAATCCTATTTAAGCTTTGAATTCTTGAGAATTGTTTGCATCTTTCAGAGTTAGGGACTTCTATACTTATTTTTTGTGTTAAAAACTCAGTTACATGTATGTTATTCAAATTCGATCAGAAAGTTTATATACTTTGCATTTCACAGAATTGTTAGTTCAGTTTCAGTCAAGGTACTAGAATATTCAGTGTTAGTTAGAAATGTCAGCTAATAAGTTATATTATAGAATTTCTCAAGGTGCCAATAGTACCTCCTGGATGTCAGAATCAGAATTCAGTTATTGGTCCACTAAGCAGTCAAGATATTTCAGATATATAGCTCACACTTGCCCAGTACCCCAGTTAAGATTTCAATTTGTTCTTAGACTGCTACGACGCTTCTAGATATGCAGCTCTGACCAGTCTAGAACCCAGTTTCAGAATCTAGTCCGATAAGAATCTTAGGGTATTTGCAGTTATACATCCCTGACTCATCTTGGACCCCAGTTTTGAGCTATCAACATAGTAGTTCAGTATAGGTTTTCCAATGGGAGTAGAACTTAGCATCGAGCGGACCAGGGTTCCAGCGTACCTAGGTTCCCAGAATGACGTTGCCAACATAGGATACACTTACAGATTATTAGCCTGAATGGCCCCAAACTTTTGTGATCACCCATTTTATGCCTTTATACCCTGGCAAGGTATATTGGGTCCTACCGGTGGGGTGTATACATCAGACTCCACGTTTAGCTCACGTGGTTATATGTCGGTTACAAAATCTCCCACTAGTCAGTTTAACTCATTCTCAGATTTCTCAGTCCATTTTAGTTCAATGCAGTATCTCAAACTCAGTATTTCAGACCTAGGGCATGTTTATGACCATCCATCAGGGTAATTTTTGACCATAACGGTTATATTTAGTTGTATCCGTTTCCAGTATTTTCAGTTGGTCATTTCATGTAATTTTAGTTCAGTTACTAGTACATTCATGTTATTTATGTTTCTCTCACTTACTCAGTGCATTCAAAGTACTGACGCATACTTTATGCTGTATCGTTTCATGATACAGCCGCAGGTTCTCAGACCCAGCACCGTTAGTCATTTACGTTCAGGTCTTTATCAACAGCAGCAGTGTGAGTCCTTATATTTCGAGGGCACATTTTATTCATTTTAGTTTCTTTATGGTTTTTAGCTAGATTTAGAGTTAGCTGGGGGTTTGTCCCAACAACTCCTCAGTTAGATGGCTTTTAAACCAGACTTGATTTCAGACTTTTAGATATTTAAAATCTCTATGTTCAGTCTCTCATTTTTCATATTATGTATTATTTCAAATTTTCGCTGTGCATATTTACTCAGAATACCAGTGTATGATAGACCAAGGGTTGACATGGGGTACTTGTGTACCGTGTTACGTCTAGGGTGTAGGCTTGGGTCGTGACAGAGTGATAGCTGTTATTATAAGCAAACACGATCAGAGGAAAATGATCATTAGAACGACCTTTGAAGTCCAGTAAACATGTTCTCAACATGTCCTCGAGAGTCTGAATTTTTCGTTTTGCTTGGCCATCTGTTTGCGGATTAAAAGCAGTACTGAGCTTAACCTGAATCCCAAGCCCCTTCTGAAAAGACCGCCAGAACTAGGAGGTAAATTGAGTACCTCGGTCTGAGATAATAGACAAGGGAACTTCATGTAGTCGAACTGAATCCCGAATATACAATTTAGCATAATCATCCGCTGAATCTGTGGTTTTCATTGGTAGGAAATGTGAAGCCTTGGTCAACCTGTCTAGCACCACCTAAATGGAGTCGCATTGTTGGCGAGTACGAGGTAATCCTGTTATGAAATCCATGTTTATCTCTTCCCACTTCCTAGAAGGGATGAAAATATCCTGAAGTACTTCTCCCGGCCTTTGATGTTCAAGTTTAACTTGCTGACAGTTCAGGCACCTAGCTACAAATTATGCAATATCCTTTTTCCTGCCACACCATCGGCTGAGTCGACCAACCTCTATTCCAACTTTGCAAGTTGATGGACATCTTTTGCTAGCTCTTTCTTCCTTTCCTCTACATAGGACACACTCTCCATAGAGAGTCTACTAAGTGCATCCGCTACCACATTAGCCTTACCCGGATGGTAAAGAACACTTATATCATAGTCTTTGAGTAGCTCTAACCACCTCCTTTGCCGTAGATTGAGGTCCTTCTGCTTGAACACATATTGTATGCTCTTGTTGTCCGTAAATACATCCACATTGACTCCATATAAATATTGTTGCCATATCTTCAACGCGAACACTACCACTGTCAATTCTAGATCATGGGTCGGGTAATTTTTCTCATGGACCTTTAGCTGTCTGGAGGTGTATGCTATTACCTTTCCTCGCTGCATCAATACACTCCCGAGCCCAATTCTCGAAGCATCACAATACCCAATAAAACCATATTTACCCTCAAGTAGTGTCAACACTGGTGTGGTAGTGAGTCGGGTCTTCAATTCATGGAAGCTCTTCTCAAAAGCCTCCAACTATTGAAACTTCACCTTTTTATGAGTCAACCTGGTCAGTGGTGATGCAATTGATGAAAAGCCCTCAACAAATATCCGGTAATACCCTGCTAGGCCAAAGAAACTCTGAATATCTGAAGGATTCACCAGTCTAGGAAAATTCTTCACCGCTTCAATTTTTTGAGAATCCACATTTATGCCCTCACTCGATACCACATGGCCCAGAAATTCCACGGAGTCCAACCAGAACTCGCACTTGCTGAACATAGCATACAATTGGTGATCCTTGAGATTCTGTAGCATTACTCTCAAATGAGTGGGATGCTCCTTCTCGCTCCGAGAGTATATGAGGATGCCGTCAATGAACACAATCACAAACATATCTAGATATTTCTTGAACACCCTATTTATCAGGTCAATGAAAGTTAAAGGAGCATTTGTTAGTACAAAATACATAACTACAAACTCATAATGTCCATACCGTGTTCTGAAGGCTGTCTTTGAGATATCACACTCCCGAACGCTAAGCTGGTGATACCCGGACCTGAGGTCTATCTTCGTGAAACATCTGGTATCCTAGAGCTGGTCAAACAAGTCATCAATCCTGGGTAAGGGGTACCTGTTCTTGACTGTAACCTTATTCAATTGCCGATAGTCAATGCACATCCGAAGGGAACCATTCTTCTTTTGGATGAAGAGAACTGGTGCACCCTATGGAGATTCGCTCGGTCTAATGAAACTCTTATCTAACAAGTCCTTCAATTGTTCTTTTAACTCATTTAGCTCCGTTGGAGCCATTCTATACAGACGGATAGAGATAGGCTGCGTATCGGGTAAGAGGTCAATACCAAAATCAATTTTCCTCTCAGGAGGAACACTTGGCAAATCATCGGGAAAGACCTCCGGATACTCACACACCACCGGAACTGACCGGACAATCGGGGTTTCAGGCTCAACATCCTTAACCCTAACTAGATGATATATGCAGCCCTTAGAAATCATTTTCCTTGAATTAAGATATGAAATAAACCAACCGGCTGGTACAGCTGAGTTACCCTTCCACTCCAAACTGACTCACCCAGAAATTGAAATTCCACCGCATGGGTCCTACCATTAACCGAAGAATAATATGCAAACAACCAATCCATTCCCAAAATGATGTCAAAGTCAGTCATAGCTAACTCTATTAAGTCTGTGGAGGTGACCTTATGCAATACTGTAATGGGGCAACCTCTATACACCCGCCTAGCTACAACTGAATCACCGAATGGAGTAGAGACTGAGAACGGTTTTGAAAGGATTTTAGGGCTAACTCCAAAACTACTTGGCAATATAAGGGGTCACAAAATGCCAAGTAGCTCCTTGATCTAGCAATGCATAAGCATCAATATGGAAGACTTGCAACATACCAGTGACCACATATGGTGAAGCCTCCTACTCCTGGCGGGGTACTAAAGAATAAAACTTTTTTTGGCGCTGACTGACTGCTTAACTAGTAGAGGCACCCTGCTAAGGAGGATGTGCTGTTGGAGCGGCAGAACTGCCTATTTTCACACGGGCTCCACCAACCCCTGATCTGGCTGAGGGGCAATCCTTAAGTCTGTGTCCGGGTTTGCCACACCGAAAGCAAGCATCCAAGCCAACTAAGAACCTCCCAGGGTGATTCTTGCCGCACCCCGCACAAATTGGGAAAGAGTGCTCCACCTGCATGCTACCCTGGCCTTTCGACTTTAAAGATCTGCTCCTCCGATCTCCTCTGAATCTAGATGGCGTGCTGGCCGATGATGGAGCTGGAGTGATAGACCTGCGTTGGGACTGCTGACACTATCCACCCCTGACCTGACCTGAGAAGTCCCATATCTATCGGTCTTGGCCCTCTTGGTCTCCCTCTGCCTCCGTAGACAGAATCCATCTGCTGTGCATGCAACATAATGCGGGGAAAGTCGATATCCCAATGTAGCATGGCGAACCTGAAATCCTTGTCCAAATAATCCACCACCCCATGAACAAAACGACTCAACCGATCCCTCTGGCCTGCCACCAACTCTGGAGCATACTTGGATATTCGGTTGAACTCCAATGCATTGTCCTGAACGGACATTTCACCCTATTTCAAATTAACAAACCCGGCTGCCTTGACCTCCCTCATCTCTCGAGGGAAGAACAGATCCAAAAATGCCACGTGGAACTCTTCCCAACCTATCAGGCCTACACCCACTGCCCCCTCGCTCTCTCCACTGCTTGAACCATATGTGAGCCACCCCCTTTAGCTGATAGGAGGTCAAGTCAACACACTGCCCATTGTTCACCCCCATAACCTGGGTGATCTTCAGAATCTACTCAATGAAATTGTGTGGATCCTCGTCCACCTTCCACACCGTGAAATCAGGAGGGCTCATTCTCAAGAAATCGCTCACCCTAGCTGCTGCCGCATTTCCATTCTGAGGATAATGCGCCACTGTCTGATTATGAACTTGGGCAGCCATGGCCTGTGCCATTATCTGAATCGCAGCCCTAAACATATCGTGGGCAGCTGGCTCTGGTGTGTGCTCCTCATGAACGGGTGGGACTGGCTGATGCTCGTCACTATTGGCACCCTCATGATCATTGTCATTACCATTTCTTCGAGCGTTCACTCAGCGTGGAGGCATGATTCTGCAAACGTGAATAACACGAATTAGAAGGATAAGGACTTTCATCGCACGACATAGATCACAAAGAAGGGAACATTTCCTAAGCGTTTCGTAGCCACTTTTTCATAACTGTGGCACGCTTCAAACCCATTAAAAAGACTCTACTTAATGCAGCTTTCAGACACCCTAGGACACTTCAAACCTATTGCTTTTACCAAGTTTGTCACGACCTGAACGTACACCCGGATTATAAACATGGGACAAGGACCCCGAGAGACCCCAAGTCAACCCATGGCATGAGCATACATCTAATTTGTTCACATAAGCGGAACACTTAACATAAGGAAACGAAATCATTACATAATAACTGAGAAAATACAATACATGATCTATACATGATGCCTGGATACAACTTATAGTCTGAAAAACCTCTAATCATGATAGACGGGTTGATGGGACAATACCCCAACTAACCCTACAATACTGAAACTTAAAGAGAACAATAGAGTCTGAACATATGGCCCTCAGAACATGAGGACTCACCAAATAAGCTGATAGCATACTCTGAAGAGCTACTAAGAAGGGTGAGCCTAAGAGCCGGGTCCTGTATCATGAAACAATACATCATAGAAAGTATGCGGTCAGTACATGGAATGTACCAAGTATGCATGGTAAGTAAAACGGACATTTAAAATATATAAAACTCATAAATGGCCATAAGAGTAGGATGTCATGATCATATCGTAAACATCATAACATAACATAAGGCTCAAGGTTTTCAAAACATTAATAATACAAACATAATCATAATCATAGGAGAAAAGCTCTATTTAACAAGACTTGATCCAAAATACATAATCATAAGCCTTCGCAAATCATGAGGAAAAGTGGGAGATTCTCTTAACAGACATACCTTATATGAGCACACATGAAGTCCGACTTGTAAACCTAGTTGGGAGGCTGTTCATACCTTTCCAAGGGTAGAATCATAAAGGGCATGATATCACCATTAGAAAGGGCCAATTGGGCCGGGGACAGTCACAAAGGAGGTCCCAACATACCCACGGTGGCACGTTGTTTATGAGATCTGGGGCATAACCTGGGCCCCAAACCTACTCGGTGTTCGATACTACTCCCAAAACATATATATTGTGCTCATTGTATAACATGCATGAATTCATGGGCTAGTTAAATCATGATAATCATAAACATACTTGTACATACGTGAACTAGCCATGAAACAATGCCCGTGAGTCGGCCAAAACATAATTCATGAATCATAAAGTCCATACATACATGTAGATCATGCATATAGCTTGAAATTCATAAAATAGTGATGGGTAATTGATTAAATCCACATTTTAAATCATAATTCATTCTGGGCTCGTAAATATCATTAATGGAAAGTAGATCATAAATCGATTAATCATGGGTCATGCATAATTAGGCTTAATATGGTAGAAATCGAAATCAATAATTTTATTAGTAAGAAAAATTGTAAAATCAGATCAAAATCTATAAAATATGATATAAATCATAAATCATAAAGACCCTTTAGAAAATCATTAGATTTTTCGCAAAAAATGGATCAAAACCTCCCATTAGATTTTTGATAGATTTTAATAAATTAATTGAGGAAGGGAATGGGTGTGAACGGTAGCACCTATTCGTAACCCTACATACCTGATAATAACTGATTCTTACTCTCCCTTGAACGCCCAAGAAAGAATTGGAAGGATTTGAAGAGGGAAGCCTTGAATCACCCTTTGATCACCTCCCTATACTCTTGTATGGATGAATGAGGACTTCGAATAGATTATCCCTCTAAAACCCACCTTTCATGAGCTAAAATGACGTAGTTTTGGGTCTTATAGCATGGAAAAGTCGAAAATCCCTTAATGAATATTCCCTGAAAACTATCCCGGTTGGTCCAACGGGTTGTACCAAAGAGTAATTGGAAGGAATGACGACCCATTGTATGGCCCTTCCTGAGCACTACAGAGACTAGCCTCCGGAACTGCACCACGGATGGACAGGACTACTCGTCCTTTGGACCAATGGGTTGCAAAGTCGACCGTTGTTTTCCCCTTCACAAAAACAAAACCTCCTTACCACGAGCATCACCACGACTCATGGTTGCTTCCAACGAGTCGTGGTCTTGATCCGTCACATGCACTGGAAATCCTTGCAACTAAATGACGACCAGTGACCATGGGTCATCACTTCTCGCCATGAGTTGTTGGACGACTCGTGGTATCCCCAATTGCTGAGCCCAGCCTCTTCCTACGACTGCTAACAACTGCTCGTTGTTTAGAGCAACGAGTCATTGCGTGTCCACCGCCACCCAGACTTCCCCTCACCACGACTGCATTCAACGACCCGTGGTTTGATCCATGAGTCGTTACATCGCCCTTTCTGTGCTATTTTTCCCAATTTCGACAGTTTTCAACTTTTAACTTTCGGGTCTACTCTTAAGCACTTTCGGGGTATTACAACATGCATATAGGATCAACATTAAAATGTAAAAGTTCGAAATCACTTAGCTTTTGAAAACTAACTATTAAGACATATTTGAGCCAACATGAATCATATGTTATTTAGCATTCAAGATTTACCAAAATCTTACCATTGTGCCCCTCACAATTTGGAGAGATACCCTTTATCACACAAGATATAAGTCAATATAAACTTGGGCATAAATATAACAAAATCCGCTCACTCTCCTAAAGAACTCAATATGTATGCAAAAGACGATTCATAGGCTTGTCCTTAGTGCAATACTCAGCTAATATAGAATTATAAATAAAGGATAAATTAGGACTTGGATTCGGTTGTTGTTCGGCTGTCTGGATGACTACGCGCAAGTGCACGTGGTCGAACAAGTAGTAAGTGGCTCAAGTAAGCCAAGTATCAATCCCACAAGGACTGGACTACGGGGCAAAATCTACTCAAGTGTCAATTAGCTGTAACTCTAAAAATGCAGACAACAATGTCAAGAAAAGTTTTTATATTTTTGTTATCT
>JACEIK010010164.1:9746-21475 GCA_018107945.1 Datura stramonium
ATTAACTTTTTAACACAAGTTGTGGTAACCATTATTAAACACTAAGTCACACTTTTGAGTGCATATAAATATTTTAATGATAATAAATTGTTATTTTTGTCTTCTTTTTTTTCTATTGACGCTCTCTTTTTTTCTTTCAAAGAATTTAAATTAATACTTAAATATTAAATCAAATGAATCTCTATTCACAAGAAATGCATTATATATCAAAATTGGGTAAATAATTTTCTTTTCTTTTTGGTATATAATTAATTTTTTTTAAAACAAAAGGAGTAAATATGATTTGTGCAATTAGCCACACATACGTTGCACTAAATGAGTGTTTACTTTAAAAGACAAAATCAGTTGGAAAGCTTCCAAAAGATGCTCAGAAGCACACGTTTTTTTTCCTCATTAGGTTTTTTTGTTGTTGTTTCTTTTATCTAAGAACTATCGACGATTTCAAGTTCAAAATATCCTGACTAAAGAAATCATGAAACCCAGACCAATTTTAAAAAGAGAAATTTACATAAATGACACTTTTGATTGAAAATAAGTCTTTATAGCTATAATTATATTAATTATAATCTATGGCCAATGTATTCATTTGAAAAGTAGGATATTTTATATTTGGATACAAATACACTAATTAATATGTTGAGTTAAATATGAAATATTATTTTTTTTAAATTGCCAAAAATCATGCTACAATTTATATATGATCTTTCATATCTCTCTTTTTTTCTCTCTCCTTCTCTCCTCTCTCTTTGCCCTCTTTTGTCCCTATCTCTCTCTCGCTCTTTCTTTTTTTCCCTCTATCTCTATCCCTTTCTGTATACTATTTTTTCACCTTCTATATTCTTTGAGGTATTAGATAACTGTATTTGTTTTATTCATACACACATTAAGGTTGTATCCTCTATCTCTCTGTATGCTGTAATTTCATCTCTTTGTATTTTTATATATTTTAAGATGTCAGACAACTATATTTGTTGTATTAATAGGTGCATTTAGATTGTATCCATTTGCTCTCATTTAACTTGTATCCATTCGCTCTTATATCACATGTATTTATTTCCTCTTATATCGATTGTATTATTTGTGATACAGAAAATACAAAAAAAAATAATACAAAAAAGAGAGAGGGAGAGAGAGAAAGAGAAAAAGAGGGAGAGAGACGGATAGAGGAGAAAGAGAGAGGGTAGAGAGAGGCAGTGAAAGAGAGATGAAGGAGAGAGGCGAGGGAGAGAGGGAGGAGAAAGGTGTGGGAGAGAGGAGACCGATATTGGAGAGAGAATAAGAGATTTCTTTCTAATTTGCTAATAAATATAAAAGAATAGCCAATTAATTAAAATATATTTAGATATTGTAATTATTTGAATTTGTGGCCATAATTTGTAAATATTATCATATTTGTGTTATACTAGCCTCTCGACACGTGCGTTGCACATGTGTGCTGAGTTATGTAGTATGTTTTATAAAATAATATAATTTTTTTAAGTTAAAGTTTTTAATATATATTTATACGTGAAAGAATAAAGTATAAGTGTTTATGAAGAATCAATTTCATGGGTAATTTGTTTTTCAAGGTTAAGCTGATTATATATTATTTGAACCTACAAAGTTGAATAATTAACCTACAAAAAATAAGAAAAACTTAGCGTGCAGAAACTCAAACCCAAGTAAATTTTAACTATGTTTAAATCAAAACCATTTCATAGAATATAATTCAATTTGATAATATATTATAAAAATAAATCTCATGAGTGATAAGCATCATAAATACCCCTATATATTGATTGGGGGTGGTTGACATAACAAAAGAACACTAAATGGCTCAATTTTAAGGATATTGAATAACAAGAGAGAAATTAAAAGTACTAGAACAATTATTCAAATTTAACTAAATACAAAATATCTTTTGTTATTACACCTACTTTCCATCCTTGATATATAAATATATTCATCAAGTGCATCAAATTTTATTATTAAGCGTGAACATATTCTCATTATTGTAATTACTATGGGGGCGTATATAAAGGCTTAAATATGAACTTACAGGAATCAGTAGCTTGTGTGTGTGTATGCATGCATACACACACGCTCACACACACACAAACACATATATAAAATACTTGATTATGAATAAAGTTATTATTTTGATATTAACTTGAAGTCGATATATGAACTCATAACTTTCAAATTATGAATCCTCTGCTAATTAAATAGTATGAAATATTTTTAATATTTTGCAAATTTTTTTACTTCCTTTATCTTAAATGATAGCATAAAACATCAAGTATATATGTAGAAACAATAAAAAAACATTAGTTGGATTGATTAGTTAATTATAAAATCATGATTTAAAAATAATTACGACATTCGAAAAGCAATAACAAACTATTGATATATAATATATTCCCTAATTTTTTTGATGAGTTACTTTAAACTTGTAAAAAGTTATCAGTTTGTCATGATTATTAGCACAAGCTTTGATTTCACCACCCTCAGCCACATAATCACACGTAATGACATATCACGACCATATTATTAAAAGCTTGTGGTAAGAATGGATTTCGTTCTAGTGCTCAAAAATAATATTCCTAAGCTATCGTATGTTCTCCACTACTTGTGTGGATAAGCCCCATATTATAGAGTATATAACTTCGATCATAGGGATCAATATCTAGTATCTTCCGTAGGGAGGAAGACATTTTTCAGAAAATATTTTTCAATATTTTCATGTTTGTTCGGTCAAAATATTTTAAAAATTTTTTATTCAGGAAATTAAGTTCCTTAAAAATGAAAAAATGACTTCTGTAGTGAAAGTAAGAAAAATAAGTTTCATAAGTTGCATTTCACATTGATTTTGTCTTTCCCACCCTCAAACACACTTCATCTTCACCCCATCTTCCATAATGACGGTTGTCGTGATTCATATTTTCACTCAAAGGGTTTGAATAAGACGCAATGTTCGGGGCTCTAAAGAATTATTAATAATATAGAGTCACCACTTCATTTAAGAAAAACTAGGAAACCAATTAATTTACTAACAAGTATAACTAAAAATTAATTTATGAAATCAGTTGGATTCCAGGTAAAGGTTCAAGTTAATTCAAAGGGAAGGTGTTAAGGATCCTCTAGATTCCACAAATGTGGTTTCCAACTGGAAAAAATATTTTTTTTACAACTTTAAATATGCACAGTATCAAAAAAATATATAAAAGAATAAAAGTAATGTAAAACATGGAATACGATCTAATATTTGCCTATCGATAAAAAAATGAATAATTACAAATAAATTATCCAAAAAAATCTTCAGATTTCATCCGAATGTCAAATTTGGAACACACAACCGGGTACCTGTAAAAACACTTGCTAAAGTATCAGTGATGGATAAATATTTGTCAATAATAAACAAGAATAAAAATTTGTCTTATATACATGAGAAGCTTTGGGGATTGATGGAAATTCCTTCATCTGCAAAATTTATTTTGTTATGTATGAATGGAGGACGTCCGTAACTTATCTTTGAGAGGCTGCTAAACTTTAGGAAAACTTTTTTCTTCTTTCCTTTCGTACGATTACTTGATTCCAATTGGCATCTGGTGATCCAAATTGGTATCTAATAACTCTTCTTTATTTCTCTCACATATGGTGAGAACATGTGCAGACGGAAACAGAGAGGTACACCCGAACCACCAGCAGCAGCCGCAGTTCGCGGTAGAGGACGGGGCCGAGGTCGTGGGTGAAGGCATGCCTATGCCAGAGAAGGGCATGTGCTCCTGCTCCAGTACAAGAGAGGTCAGTACCTCCTGTACCACCGGCAGTCCAAGAGAGGGTGGATGTGAAGGTGGAGGTTCCGACTTAGGGAGAGGCTGCAGCCGCTCCAACATCCTCCGAGATTCTAGTTTAGGTTCTTAACCTTTTGAGTGGCCTCGTGGGTACTGGGGTAGCGCCAGCGACTCCTGCAGGACAATAGTCGGGGATACAACATGCAGTTGCTCTAGCTTTTCGCATTGATGATATATCAGAGGCTATTATGTTTCTGAGGCCGGTGGTTGGGCCGGTGATGACAGGGGAAGAACATGACTTATTTTGGAGGTTCACCAAGATGAAGCTTCCTATTTTCTATGGAATTGAGGCTGAGGACGCCTACGAATTCATAATCGACTGCCATGAGAGGATCCACAAAATGGGGGCAGTGGAGAAGTATGGGGTGGAGTTTGTTACCTTCTAGCTGATGGACGATGCTAAGCTCTAGTGGAGGACTTTTGTGGAGTGCATACCAACAAGGTCACCACCATTGACCTGGACCAATTTTGCTCCATATTTCTAGAGAAGTACGTACCATGTACCTTGAAAGATAGGAGGCGGGACGAGTTCACCACCATCGAGAAGGGGAGCTTTTCTGTTGTAGCATAGGAGGCCCGATTTCACTCATTATCCAAGTATGCTCTGCCCCTACTGCTCACAGAGGAAGAGAGGATCAGACGATTTGTTAAGGTCCTGAATGTGGGACTTCAGTTATCGGCTCTTCAGATGGTTTCAACAGGTAGGACCTTCCAGGAGGTAGTGGAGCATGTGAAGAATGTGGAGAGGATTATACAGAAAGGGTATGGAAAGAGTGCTGAGAAGAAGGCTCAAAATATGGGTTCCTACAGTGGCTCTTTTGCTAGGACTCTGATACCCCAGGGTTTTTTTGGGCACCCTATTCAGTCAGTTATGCAGGTGTCCGCCGGAGGTCCGCTAGGGACCGCTCCGCGGCCATCAGGAGCAGTTGGGGGTACTCAAATTATTCGCTCATACTTCAGGGCTCGCCCTATTTCTTCTGTGCTGGTTCAGAGGCCAGTGATTAAGAAGGTATGCCACGAGTGGGGGGAGTATGGCCACATTCGTAGATGGTGTCCCAGGTTTGGCCAGGGTGGACAGGTCATTCCACACTCCGCTCCTCGAACTTCGGCCCTTGTCGCGAGAGGAGGGAGTGCATTCAGCAAGGATCCCCCCAGTTAGGGAGGGGCAGTCAACCAGTGGTTAGGGGTGGCACACAGACTGGTAGAGGAGGTACTCGGACCGGAAGGGGTGGTATTCAGTCTGGTAGAGGGGTTGCATAGCCCAACTGGGGCGGTTCTCAGGTGGGTGGTCAGGCTCACTTCTATGCATTCCCGGGTAGGCCCGAGGCAGAGGCTTTCGACGCTATTATCACAAATATAATCTTTGTGTCCGACAAAATGGCTATGTTTTTGTTTGATCCGAGTTTTACTTTTTTTTATGTGTCTGTTTATTTTACTTGGGGATTGAATCTTGCCTTTGATATACTTGATACTCTTATCCGTGTGTCTACTCCTGTTGGGGATTCTGTGGTGGTGGATAGGGTGTGTCGTGATTGCATTATTGACTTTATTGAGTTTGATACACTGGTAGATTTAGTGATCTTGGACATGGTAGATTTTGATGTGATTCTGGAAATGAGTTGGTTATCTCCTTACCATACTATTCTTGATTACTATGCTAAGACTGTCGCCATATCAGGTCCCGGGTCATCCAAGTTGGAGTGAAAAGGGAATTGTAGCCCTTCTCCTAAGAAAATCATTTTCTATATTCATGCCCATAAATTGATATAGCGGGGGTGTTCAACATATCTAGCTCATATTCGGGATACCAGATCTGAGGGTCCTTCCATNCCTTCCATAGAGTTAGTCCCGGTAGTTTCTGAATTCTTAGATGTATTCCCTGTAGATCTGTCCAGCATGCCGCCGGACCGTGATATTAATTTTTGCGCAGATTTAGAGCCAAGGACTCAACCTATTTCTATTCCGTCGTACAGAATGGCACCAGCTGATTGAGAGAACTCAAGGAGCAGTTGCAAGAACTGCTTAGTAAGGGGTTTATCAGGCTGAGTATCTCTCCGTTGGGGGCCCTGATCTTGTTTATGAAAAAAAAGATGATAGTATGTGGATGTGCAATGATTACCGCGAGTTGAATATGGTAACCATTCGGAATAAATATCCTCTCCCTAGAATAGATGACTTTTTTGATCAGTTACAAAGAGCAGGGGTATTCTCCAAGATTGGCCTGAGGTCGGGTTATCATTAGTTGAAGATATTCCCACGACAGGCTTTCGGACCAGGTATGGATATTATAAGCTCCTAGTCATGTCTTTCGGACTCACAAATGCTCCATCAACATTCATGAGCGTGATCAATGGTATTTTCAAACCCTATCTAGATTCATTCATAATTGTTTTTATTGATGATATCATGGTGTACTCTAAGACCAGGCAGAAGCATGAAAACCATCTAAGAATCGTGTTGGGGTTGCTGAAGGAGAAGCAGTTGTATGCCAAATTCACCAAGTGTGAGTTTTAGTTGGAGTCGGTGTCTTTTCTGGGACATGTAGTCTCTAAAGAGGGAATTAAAGTGAATCCACAGAAGGTGGAGATGATCAGGAACTGGGCTAGGCCCACTACCGTGATGGAGATTCGGAGTTTCACAGGGCTAGCTAGTTATTACTGCCGATTTGTAAAGGGGTTTGCATCTATTGCCTCGATATTGACAAGGTTGACTCAGAAGGATGTATCTTTGCAGTGGTCTTGTCACGACCCGAGCTGAGACGCCGAAACCTAGAACCACGAATGGCTCCAAGTTGATCCATGTCATGAACATAGCGGCTAAAGAGCACACATCAAACAAAAACTGATGAAACTTAACATGAATACGTAGAAGTCTGAAATACATAATAACCATAAAGAGTCAACACTGACAAAACTGAGATTCTACATATTGTCTGAAAAGCCTCTTACATAACTGAAGAGTTGATGGGACAACATCCACAACTATCTCACTAAAAGTCTGAGACTGAAAATAACACAACTCAACAATCTGAAGGTCCTCGAAGGATGAGGACTTACCAATAAGAGAACTGGACTAATTTGTGGAGACTACCTAACGGTGGAACGGAGTCTGAGTGTCTGAGCCTGTATCATGAAATGATATAGCATAGAGTATGCTGTCAGTACTTGAAATATACTGAGTATGCACGGTAAGTAAAACAGGCTTAGTAAGTATAACTGAAATCATGTACATAACATAAATTATAAGATCACGAGAGTAAGGACTGCATGCTGAGATCTAAAACATGTATTGTCATGAAGCTGAAAATATATGGCTTGCCATAGCTAGAATCATAAGTAAAAGCTTATAGACAAATCATTGGATCAAACCTACTGTAGAACATAATATCATAAGTCATAAACATGCATAACCGAAATCATGAGGAACAATAAGAGACTCTTCATAACTAACAACCACCATGTATGAGCGCATGATGATCCCACATCTTGCCCACGTAGAGGAGGGCCATCCTAAGCCTTGCCAGGCGAAGGATAAGTAAGGTATGATATCACGGTGTGCCCTTGGGCGAGGAAAACGCTCTCTTGAGAGGCCCCAAAATAAACCTATGTTGGCATAGTTTATGAGGTCGGAAACCCTTGAACCCCTAGCCTACTCGATGCTAGACACTGCTCCCAAAACATGTATAATACTCATATAATCATATTCTAGAACATAACTTGAATCTACACATTTGAGGATTCTTGACTCCAATATATATATATATATATCATTTGATTTTGTTAGCCTTGGCTAAATCATAAAACATACTTGTCTTATATGGGCTTGCCCAAATCTCAAAATCATAGTTTCATACATGGGTAATTTGTAAACATTCATACATGCTAGATATCTCATTATACATTGAAATCATCAAGCATAAACTTGACTTTTCATGAACTTGCATAATTGGGCATAATTTTCTAAAATTTGAAAATCATGAATTTGCAATCAAAACATGCTTAAAATCTGCCATGAATATTCAAATATACTTTAAAATAGAAAGGGGATTGATCAATAAACAATTGATAGAGAATTTTATAAGATTAGATTAAAACCCTTTTTAGATCATAACTTGGATTGAGACTTGATTCATGAAATTGAGGATAATTTAAGCATGAGAGTGAAAGGTACCCTCATTCATAACCTTTCATACCTGGGTAAACTGAATCTACACTTGTCTTTGGAAGCCCAAGAGATTTGGAGAAAAAATTGGAGAATTCTAGGCTTGATCTTCAATGGGGAATTCCTAATCTTGCATGCATGGGAGGGGAATGATTTGGAATAGGTTAAACTCCCATACCCTCTTTTCAGAGCTTAAAACGACACAATTTAGGGCTTAGGAGCTTAGGATTTACGAAAATACCCTAAATGAATTCGCAGGAAAACTGATTTTGTCAGTTGTCATGACTCGTACCACGAGTTGTACAATCCTCCTACGACTCGTGGTATCCTCCCGTATTGACCAAGTTCAAAACCTCTAATCCTCTAAATATTTCCATGAATCATACTACGATCCATAACAAGCTATTACTTGTCGTACCAACACTCGTACTATCAACATCTGAAAAATCTCAAGTACTTGTTACGATCCGTACCACCAGTCATACCCACACACTATGACTCGTAGTAGGGACCCGTGGTCTGGGGCAAGAAAATCTCTGAACTGAACCACAAGTCTTCCTACGACCCATACCACCAACTAAGACACGTAGGTTGCGTCGTACTGAAGAAATTCTCCAACTTTTCCTGCTAATCATATTTTAAATCTCGAGTCTAGTCTTAGGAACTTTTAGGGTATTAAAATATCTCTCCCTTGGGAACATTCTTCCTCGAATATGGGTTAAACATACTGGAAGGCTGGGAAAAGGAACTGCAATCCAAAATACTGAACATCCGAAGCTGAAACTGATGGAGTGACTTACTCCGGATTGATACACATAAGTGAACTGAATTCATGAATCATACATTCATGCTAAAACATGAAAGAAACTAAGAGACATGAACTTTACATGAAACTGAATAAAGTATTAGAGAGGAAAATGATACCTCATGCTAGAATGGGACTGGGAGGGAATAAATGCAGGTATTTAGCCATCATATCTGCTTTGGATTCCCTCGTAGCTCCCTCAACAAGTTGATTCCTCCACAAGACTTTCACTGAAGCTACTTCTTTGTTCCTCAACTTTCAAACTTGACGATTAAGGATCTCAATTGTTACCTCCTTATAGGTAAGACTATCCTTCACATCTATGTTTTCCACCGGAACAACCAAAGCCGGGTCACCAATGCACTTCTTCAATAACGATACATGGAAAACTGGATGCACTGACGCTAACTCTGTTGGTAGATCCAACTCATAAGCAGCCTTGCCAACACATCTCAAATCTTGTATGGGCCAACATATCGCGGACTAAACTTCTCTTTCTTTCTGAACCTCATCACTCTCTTCATGGGAGAAACCTTCAAGAACATCCAATAATCAACTTCAAACTCGAGTTCTCTCGGCCTAACATTCGCATATGACTTTTGACGACTCTAAGTTGTTTTCAGCCTTTCCCTTATAAGCTGAACTTTCTCCATAGACTCATGAACTGAATATGCCCTATCAATGTAGCTTCGCCTACCTCAAACCAATCAATAGGGGATCTACACCTACGCCCATAAAGAACCTCAAACGGAGCCATTTACATACCAGAGTGGTAACTGTTGTTGTAAGCGAACTCAATGAGAGGTAAATGATTATCCCAACTTATTTTGAAGTCAATCGCACATGCTATCAACATATCCTTAAGTGTCTGAATGGTCTGCTCGACCTGACCATCTTTCTGCGAGTGAAAAGTTGTGCTAAGCTTGACCTGAGTACCAAGTCCTTTTTGAAATGATCTCCAAAATTGTGAGGTAAACAGATTACCTCGGTCTAAAATGATGGACAAGGGAATTTCGTGCAACCGAACCAACTCTCGAATGTATAATCTAGCATAGTCCTCAGCTGAATCGGTAGTTTTGACCAGTAAAAAATGGGTTGCTTTGGTCAACCTGTCTACCACCACCCATATAGAGTCATACTGTCGGCGAGTACAAGAAAACCCTGTTATGAAGTCTATATTTATATCTTCCCACTTCCAAGTGGGGTTATTTATGTGTTGTAGCATACCTCCAGGTCTCTTCTTCTCACAGGCATCTGACCACTAAAATTTGACTTGCTTCTGGGTTAGTTTGACCATGGAAGGTAAATATTTTGTTTTTCATTGGATGCCTCACGATTTAGGTTGGGTGTTGTGTTAATACAAGAAGGCGGATCATTGCTTATGCCTAGAGACAATTGAAGATGCACGAGAAGAATTACCCCACACATGACCTGGAATTGGCAGTGGTAGTGTTCACGCTGAAAATTTGGAGGCATTACTTGTACGGGGCTCGTTGCGAGATATCTACAGATTATCGCAACTTGTAATATGTGTTCTCCCCAAAAGACCTCAACCTGAGACAGAGGAGATGTATGGAGCTACTGAAAGATTATGATATGATGATTCTGTATCACCCCAGGGAAGGCAAATATGGTAGCAGATGCATTGAATCGGAAAGCAGTGAATATGGGCAGTCTAGCTTGCTTGAAAGCTACTTAATGGGTGATGGCAAGAGAAGTCCAAATATTGGCAAATATCTTGATGAGACTTTCATTAACAGAATTAGGTGGGGTACTAGCCATCATGGAGGCTAAGTCATCACTGTTAGAGGATATAAAGGTCAGACAGTTGGAGGATGAGAGGCTGATTAAGATTCGAGACAAGGATCTGCGAGGGGAAGCTAATAAAGCAGTGGTAGATGGTGAAGGGCTCCTGAGAATAAAGGGATGTGTATGTGTTCCCCGTGTGGGTGAGCTAATTAAAACCCTTCTGGCAGAAACTCACAACTCGAGGTACTCCATTCATCCTTGGCTATTAAAATGTACCATAACTTGAAACGACATTATTGGTAGTGCAAGATGAAGAGGGAATTTATTGATTATGTCGCTCGGTGTTTGAAATGTCAGCAGGTGAAGTACGAGCACCAGAAACCTGGGGGAGTACTCCAAAGGATGCCCATCCTAGTGTGGAAGTGGGAGAGAATAACGATAGATTTTGTGGTTGGTCTCCCAAAGACATTAGGAAAGTTCGACTCCATCTGGGTCATTGTTGATAGACTGACAAAGTCTGCCCGCTTCCCGCTGGTCCGAGTAACCTATAATATTGAGGAATTGGACAAGCTGTATGTGAAAGAAGTGATTCGGTTGCAAGGGATGTAAATTTTGATTGTGTCAGACAGAGGTACTCAGTTCAACTCTTATTTTTGTAGGACTTTTGTAACACCCCAAAAGGGCCTACGAATATACTCGGGAGTTTAAGTGAAAAAAACTACAGAAAACCTAGAATTTTGCACCAGTACGACTCGAGGTACGAGTCATGGTGAGGACCTATGACTCGTGACATGAGTCATGAGGAGACTGAAAGCTTGAGGTTGTGTCACGGGTAGTCCTACGAACCGTGGTGAGATGGTATGACTCGTGGTTAGGAGTCGTGGTGAATATCTCAGTGGTGCCAGAGTGAGTCGTCACGGGTCATGGTACGACTCGTAGGATGAAGCAATGAGTCGTGATGAGGAGTTGTGGTTAAGTTGTAGTGGTTTGGGTGGATGGTACCACGGTTGACCTTACGACCCGTAGGATGGTGGTACAAGTCGTGGGTTACCAGTCGTGGCCAAATTCAAAAAGTTGGGGAAAGGGGTGAAGTGACCACGAGAGGTAACCACGAGTCGTGACTTGATGGTACGACTCATGGCACGACTCGTGGTCGGGGCCAGAACTGCTTTTCAGGGAAA
>JACEIK010010164.1:32790-43572 GCA_018107945.1 Datura stramonium
CCTAGGCCCTAAGCCCCTAAATCCTAATTAATATATCTAACTCCCGCAGTCCTGCCTCCCAGCCTCTACTCTATCTCTCTAGTCTGTCACTCGTCAACACTCAGCCTCAGCGGTCAGTCATCTCTCCCAATTCGGCGACCGACAGTCCTAGAGTCCCTAGAGGCCAGTTCCCAGATTCCCATCTCTGTCCGTCTTCGGCAATCCTCATCATCAAGTAAATTTCATCATTATTTTTTTCTTCAAACGAAACAACTGAAGAAGTGAAGATTAAGAAAAATCTGCTATAAATTATAATTGAATCCAGACTAATTCAAAGCGTGATTTCGCTTGTTGAAGCGGTGAATTGAATTTTGCATCCTCTAAATGTGAAGTTTCGGACTTCATCTCCTTAGGTTAAATAAATACTACTCTTGATTTCTACTTTGAATCTGTGAATTCGATTATTCGTATGTTTGAGATTCTGTTTAGTTATGAATTTTCCTCAGGAACCTTTTAAAACTAAATTACTCGAATTTGTGTGTTTTTCTGACCCTTAGAAATTGCGGCTTCCACTTTGCTTCTGCCTTCTTTCATGCTTAATGAATAATGGTATGCCTATAGGATTTACTGATTATATTAACCAAATGAATGAACAATTGGCCACTTAGATTCTGCCTTCTTCTGGTTTACTCCATGTATGCCTACTGTTGTAATGTATAAGCATTGGTTGGATGAATTGCTCTATATTCTGAGAAGTTTTTTGATTTTCTTTTCATTCAATTTTTCATAAATTGCAGAACTTGAAAGTAGAGTAAGTGGGGTGGGTTTAACAGAAATCTAACTTACTTAACCAACAATTTTGGTTGAAACTTGAAACTACTAGTCAAGGTACAAAGAAAAGAGAGACCATACAATCTAGATCAAGTGCTTGGAAACATTTTGAAAGTTTAAAGATGCTAATGGATTCAATAGAGCAAAGTGTAATTATTATGTCGTGATTATAAGAGGGATTCACGATTGAATGGAACAACATCATTGAATACCCATTTAAAGAAGTGTTCAAAGTTTAATTGTAATTGCTAGATGATTATATTTAGGGACTATGAAGAATCCTTTTAGTTATATTGTTAGAGACGTCGTGATATTATGGCATGAGTTGTATGTTGAAAGTCTTGAGAAAAAGTTTTTTTGTAGTTGCTTTTTTTGTATATCAGTATATGTATTGCATTAAGTAATTTAATATAAACATAGTGTAATTTTGGTTTGCATTAAGTACACCCAAAAGTAAACAAGCTGGCTAGATTCTTTGAAGTTGGTTATATGATTATATCCCTAGTTGAGTGGTAGTTGGCTAATTATGCATATATGATATATATGTTATGGAATATATGGAAAGTTGGAAACTATGCATATATGTAATATGTGTTATGGTCCTCATGGATATTCCTTCTAAGTTCTAATAAGTTGTTGGTTGTTGGCTTAATTATTTTTTATTTTTATTTTTAATTTCATATAAATGGCTGAAGAAAGTAGAGTAAGTGATGTCGGTTCAACTGATAATAGCATTGACAACTCACTTGATAATCAATCTGGGGATACAAAGAAAAGGAAATAAATGCAACCAAGATCTGAGGTTTTGGATCATTTTGGTAAGGTAGTTGAAAATGGTATTGGTAGAGTGAAAAGCAATTGTAAGCATAGTTATGCTGCCAATTCAAGTAAAAATGGAAAAATAAGATTACATCAATATTTGACAAGGTGCAAGGTATATAAACCTCTCGTTGAATCTTCTTCTCAAATAAAAATATCCTTTCAATCGGAAGAAGCCCCACTTTGGAAATTTGAACAAGAAGTAGTTAGAAGGGCTTTAGTTGAAATGATAATTGTTGATGAACTACCATTTAGCTTTGTAGAGAATGAAGGTTTCAAGAAGTTTATGAGTAAAGTCCAACCTCTATTTAGATTTCCTCCCCGTAGAACAATAACAAGGGATTGTTATAAAGTTTATAATAAATTGAGACAAAATTTGAGGAAGTCTTTTAGAGAAGTACAACCAAAGATTTGTCTTACCACAAACACATGGACATCATTGCAAAAAACTAACTATATGTGTTTGACTGCTTATTTTATTGATAAAAATTGGGTGTTGCATAAAAGGATATTGAATTTTTGCCTAATCTCTAGTCATAAGGGTGAGCAAATGGCAGAGGCTATTAGTAATTGTTTGCTTGATTAGAACTTGGACAAGGTATTCTCTATAATAGTTGATAATGCATCTTCTGATGATGTTATAGTTAAAAAATTGTCTAAACAGTTGAATATGTAGGGAACTAATATAATGGGTGGTAAGCATCTTAATGTGAGATGTATGACTTACATACTTAATCTAATTGTAAAAGAAGGTTTGAAAGAAATTGATGCTTCTGTCAAAAGGATTCGACAAATGATGAAGTATGGTAAATCATCCCCGGCAAGAACAAAAAACTTTAAGAAATGTTGTGAAGTCCAAAGAGTGGAATGTGACAAAACATTGTCGCTAGATATGCCTACTAGGTGGAATTCCACCTATTTGATGTTGGATATGACACAATTTTGAGAAGGCCTTTGATAGGTTTGATCTTTTTTATGAGCAATTTAATACTTGTCTTTCTAGAAATGTGTGTGAAGATGGAAATATTGCAGGTCCGCTCGAATGTGCTGATTGAGTGAATGTGAGGAATGTGGTGAAGTTTCTTGAAAGATTCTACGAGCTTACTGTAAAGGTTTAGGTTCACATTGTGTTGCTTCTAATGTTTATTTTGAGGATATATGTGAGCTTGATGCATATTTGAATGTATATTTAGCATGTGAAGATATTAATTTGAGTAACATGGCTGAGTGAAAAATAAAAGTTTAAGAAGTATTGGGGTTATCCCAAAAAGATGAACAAAATAATTTTTATTGCTTCTATGTTGGATCCTCGGAATAAGTTTGTGTATGCTAGCTTTGCACTTGAAGAGCTATTTGGGGAGGAAATATGAAAGAAAGTAAATGAAAGAGTGCATGATTATATGGCTTTTTTATTTGGAGAGTATGTAAAACAATATTCAAAAGGATCTTATCAATCATATCCATCTATCTACTTCATCTCAAGACACATTTGATACATCTAGTTCTGGCGCTTCTCTAAGTATGAAAATAAAAGTTTTGAGAACTAAACTTTACTTGAAAAAATAAAAGAAAGATTGTGGAAGTGGGGGTGCTAAATTAGAGTTGGATAGATACATTAGTGAAGAACAAGAGCCTGATTTTGATATATTAAGTTGGTGAAGGGTTAATTCTCCTAGGTTTCTAGTTCTTTCAGAGTTAGCTCGTGATGTGTTGGCTATTCTAATTTCAAATGTGGCGTCAGAATGTGCGTTTAATACTGGTGGCCATATTCTTAATCCATTTAGAAGTTCATTGACTCCTAAATGTGTGAAATGTCTTGTTTGTGTCCAAGATTGGCTTAGAGAAGAGACTAATCCTATTTGTGTTGAGGAAAATTTGGAGTATCTTGAGAAACTTGAGCTTGGTAAGATTTTATATTTTTTGTGTGTTTTAGACTTTTAATGCAATAATAGAATAATAGTATACTAATTTGTGTTTTATGACATATTTGATTAAATATCTTTAAGATCGCAATGAATGAAAGAGAGTCTTGCATTGTTGATGTATGATTGCAATTTGCTAGTAGTGCCTAGTGGCGAGTTGAATTATTGAATACCTTATTTGTTTGGTCATTGTCTCATTGATGATATCTTTTTGTAATATTATTTTATTATCTTGAAAGTTGTATTTTAATTTTTGATTTTATCTTACTTTTTATTAGGTTCAACATTCAAGTTCAATCATGCCTCCTAAATTTAGTTCACCCGTTTGGGAATAATTTTAGGTTGTTCAAAACAATGAAAAAGGGCGTAAAGTAAGGTGCTTGAGATGTGGAGTGATCTATAATTGTGATCCAAGAAAGAATGGAACAAGACACTTGAAGAAGCATGTTGAGATGTGTCTTAAGCATAGTCTCTACCAAGAGAATCGCCTTCATATTTAAGCTTATGGTTGAATTTGGTGTTTTTCTGATTTTAAGGCTTAATATGTGATGTTACTATTCGCTAAGTGTTGTGTTTGTTGATGGATTTAAAATGTAGTTTGTGAATTATGACCATGATTTTAAGACTTAATATGTGATTTCAAGTTGTTATTATTTGTTAATTGTTAGTAACTTAGTATGGTGTTTGGTGAATGGTGATGGATTTGAGATGTACAATGGCATCCATTGGCAAAGTTGCAAGTGACAGGTAAAATGGCATGTATTATTTGTATTTCACACTCTTGGAGTCTTGGTGGTTGGTGTTGATCAGTGATCAGTGATGTTATATCCTGGAAGCCCAAAGATAAGACCCGGAAGTTGAAATGGAGAAAAGCTTAAAAACTGGCACCAGGCATAGAGCAAGTCGTGGGATGACTCGTTGGTGCAGTCCACGAGTTGTGATGTGACTCGTGGGGAGGCCAGTGAGGAGTTTGGAAATTTGAGGAAAAGGATCCCCACGGGCATGACAACGACTCATGGTCAAACCCCACGAGTCATTAGATAAATTGTGGGGTGGGTAAGGAAAGAAAAGAGAAGAAGGGAGGCAGTGCACTCGACGGAAGGACCCCACAAGTCATGGTCAGTCCCCACGATTCGTGTGGAGGGTCGTGGTCATGATTGAGAAAATAGTGGGAATGGAGGCAGTGTACATAACAGGTGGTGACCACGACTCGTGGTCACCAGTAACGAGTCGTGAGGTTTCCCGTGAAGAGCCCTGGTGATCAGACGAGCAGTGTACTTGATGGACGACTCCACGAGTCGTGGCCTGTGAACGAAGAGTCGTTAGGTCCCTCATTGGGACCACCTGCAGTTATTTTTTGCGAATTTAGTAAGGGCTTTTTCGTAATTTATAAGTTTCTAGGGCCTAAACTACATCGTTTTGAGTTATGAATAGTGACTTTTAAAGGGGTAAAGTTTATTTTAGGCCTTATTCATTCATGCGTGCAAGATAGAAAGATTAAAGAGGGTGATCAAGCTAGTGTTCTTCATTTTCCTTCAATTTCCTTTTGGGTATTCAAAGAAGTGTAAGAATCAGCTACCAACAGGTATGTAGGGTTATGAATGGGTGATTCCCTTCACACCCATACCCAATCCCTCTCTAAAGTATAAAATTCCTATGTCTAATTTATGGGGTTTTAACCAAAATGCATGAATCTTCTATTTCTATACATGAGTGTAATTTAATTATGATTCTACTATTGTATTATGAAGCATGGGCAATTTTTAAAAAGTTTTCAATTTAAAATTATGTTTCTAGTTTTATGAGTTAAAAGCCCATTGAAGAGATGTTCATGAAAGATGAGATTTGTGATCAATATATGATGATGATGAGATATTATGATGAAAAGCATGTTTTAAAGCTATCCATGTTTATAATGGTATTCTCGATATGAATTGAGTATTAACAAGCATGGTAAAGCTTTGGGCAATGCCCACATGTTAAGCATGAATGATGATTTTCCCGAAATAAGCTTACCACCTGGTTTTGGAGCGAAGACTCCCAATTATATTTTTATCTTGTGGTATGTTTTGAGTTAAAGTTTTCCTATGCATAGCTTACCACATGGTTTTGGAGCGAAGACTCCCAATTATAATTTCAGCCTGTTGTATGTTTTGAGCTAAAGCTTCTCATATGCATGATTTCATATTTGAGATGTATTTGAGTATTGAGCTTCGTCAATAGACAATATTGAGCTTCGTTGAATAACAATGTAGAGCATATGCATGTTTTTGGGAGTAGTGTCTAGTACTGAAAAGACTAAGGGTCGATCACCATATGCCTCAAAACTACGCGCCAACTTAGGTTTATACATTATGACTCTGGGACCTCCCTTGTGAGCTTCCCCTGTCCGAATGGGCCTTCAGCTTGATATCGATATCATGATATCGTCCCTAGCCCTGGCAAGGCTTTGGACGGCTCTACCCATTTGAGTGTGATAGTTAGGACCACGTAAGCTCTATTGTGGTATGTCGGTTAAAAGACGAGTCTCCCATTGTTCCTCATGATTTCAGATATGCATATTCATTACTCATGAGATTTATATATATATATGCATGTACTAAAGCAGTTTTGACTCAATATTCAGCTTTACTTATAAATGTCAGAATTCAGATTTGAGTCAATCGATTCAGTTATGATATTATAAAGTTATGTTATGTCATGTTATGTTATGAAGAGATCATGATTTTAGAGAGAACGCATGCAAGCCCTACTCTCAGATTCTTAATGTTTATGTTTACATTATGCATTGTCTTTAAATGATTTTATTTACTTAAGCGATTTTACTTATCTTGCATACTCGGTACATTCCACGTACTGACCGCATACTCTATGCTGTATCATTTCATGATATAGGACCCGGCTCTCAGGTTCATCTCAGCTCGTAGTCAGCTTATTAGAATTAGCGTTTGTATTGTTGGTGAGTCCTCATCTCTTGAGGACTAGACTATTCAGATTTTTTATGTGTATTTCAGTTTCATTTTTGTTGAGTTAGTTGGGGTCTTGTCCCATCAACTCATCATATTTAGAGGCTTTTCAGACATATGTATGTATTCAACTTCGAATTTCGTATTCTGATGTTATATTTAAGTTAGACTTCCGCTGAGAGTATTTGTTGATTATTCAGTTTCTTGATCAAGTTAGATGTATGCTTATGTCATGGGTCGACTTGGGTCTCTGGGGGCTCCTTGTCCCGTGTTACGATTCAGCCTCCGTTCGAGTCGTGACAAGTGATCACTCGACGGTCGACGCTATATAAGAGCAAACATTAGTGATAGTGTGTACTGAGTATATAATAACAAGCAGACTTGTGTTGGTTAAATTGTGTTGTGTACTTGTGTTGTTTTTTTTAAAAAAATAAGATGAAGGGTTGATTGCTAAAGCCTGAAGGCCGTAGAATGGCAGAAGGTATGAAGGCAGGTTGCCTTAGGCAGCTGTTTGCAATTGCAATTTGCGGCAGTAGCCAATAGACACTCAATTTATGAAATTTTAATTTTTATTATAAATTTATAATTGCTATTAATAAAAGCATGACTCATAATAGTTAAAAATAGACCATTTTGAATTAAAAAGCGTGAAATAATTTATATTTTATTTAAAAAATAGTCCATTTTACAAGCAGAAAAAAGCCCATCAGTCAAGCTCAAAAATCGAAAAAATTGAATTGAATAAATCGAACCGAATAACAAAAAAATTGAACCAAACTGAACTAATTCGGTTTAGTATTCGGTGCCCCATATTCATAACAGAAAATCAAAAAACTCGTACTGAAATTTTAAAAAACCGAATACCCACCCCTAAATATGAGGTGTTGCAATGACTGAATGGTTGAAACAATTAAATGAGATCTAATAATTGAGTTATGCCATCCTTGTGATGTTTCGTTCTATATCACATGTAGTTGTGTAGTATTTTGTGCACCGATGATGGTGGCATAGGTATATCTGAAATGAATAGGATGATATGTGAGTTTCAAAGAGTTAGTAAAATGATGAAAGTGCAGCTAAGTCGAGCTACTGCCCAGGGCAGTACCGTTGTAGCGATACTAGTTTCATTACGGCGTGACCGCGACAGCGCTCAGGCGATCGCTGCAGCGAATGGCCTAATCCAGCAAGCAAGCCAATTGAAACCTGGGTATATTTGGTTCCTGAAATGATCATTGTTGTGTATGATTGATGTTTTGGGTTGATCCCATAGTGTCATAATAATTAACAATTAAAAATATTTATTAAGTATTTGAAAAAATCACGGTCAGAGAAAGCATCCTTTAACTCTTCAAATAGTAAACTAGGTCATATAAAAGTGGAACAGAGGGTGTATTATTTTTTTTTTTGGGGTGATGTGACTTTCATGATTTTGTTGTAAGAATTATATTCTGTGGAGATTTTACACTATGCTCGTATAAAATGCATGGTAAGTCTTGTCTAGCAGCATACTTCATTATTTTTGTCTATATGCCTTTATCTTTACCAGGGACGAAAGTCTTGGTTGAAATGTGGATATAGCACAACTTATATCTATGATGTGCTTCCATTCCTGGACCATTCGGTGTGTTTGTATGTAGAAGTTTGCCTTCTCATGTTAAGCATTTGCTCGGATAATCTGAAAGCAGTAGAAAGAGTATATCCTTCAGTTCCAGTGATATATTTTGCACCAAATCTTTCATCAGTGATTCTAACCTCAGTAAGTCTATATCTATTTCCCAACTTGGACAAGCCCATTGGACTTACTGAAGTTGAAACAGAGGGCTTACAATATTTGGAGTCAAATACTATTATACAATTTGTTGAATTATGCTTAAAGTCTATATCTATTTCCCATCCCAGTCCTATCAGAAGGACATCAGATAAATTGTTTACTATGTTCTGTTCTTTTCTGTTTGGGATTGGCCACCATGTTGCTTAGTTTTATAGACAAATTTTTAGTGTAGGGATTTACAGATTCTAGCAATTTGGTATTACAGAATTTTCATGAATGCAGAGGCCAAGGGTCTGCATAGTAGGTGGTGGGTTTGGAGGTCTTTATACAGCACTGAGGTTAGAGTCACTTGTTTGGCCTGATGACAAGAAACCACAGGTAAGTTTTGGCTTTAAAGGTCCAATTCTGTTAGAGCTTCAGATGGACTTGGCCTCCCCGATGCATAATGCCTTAATATATATTACTCGTTGAATATATCACTTTGATCCCTAATATTTCAAAGATATAATATCTTGTAAGGTCCTACATCGTCAAATTATTTTCCAATTTGGTCCTTTTCGTCAGCTAATCAACAAAAGTAGATACAATAGTGTCACATATATATATTTTTTTTTTGAGAAGTAAGTGTCACATAATTGACATGCAAGCAAGTATTAGGGAAAGTTTGAAACTTTAAAACGAATGAAAAATCACATATTAAATTTTTATTTCCAGAATTGATGTGATATTTCATGAGATTGGCATTGTATAGCTTCCTCTGGACTATGGTAATTCTTTTGTTCTAAAAGTTTTCATGGCTCATCCCCAAATATGACACTGGCTAATGTTACACTCAATCTACCTTGGGATCAAAAGTTTTCATGGCTCAACCTACCTTTTTTCCTTTTAACCCCATATCACAGTTATGACAAATTGTTTGAAATTAATTACTGTTTATCTCCTTCTTGTCACCTCAACATAATCCTATTTCTGAGCTCTTATATTATGGAAAAGTCTGTTTACCTAGAAAACCCATTTTCATTGTGATCTAAATGTAGTTTATACTTGTGAGTTTGCTTAACTCTCTTATTATCATGGACTCTCCTCATGGTTGTCAGTCCTTTTTGTTGTTGTCTAGTTTCCTTAGCCTCTTCCATTTGTGATGATCTCTTTGAATTTGATGTTGATGCGCTTCACTTACCTATGAATCAAGACTTCCTAAAGTTAGATGTTGCTGCTTCAGGAAAGATATGTGGACACTCATTTCTGCAAATACACAAGTCATGGGGAAATGAAAGTTAATGAATACAGTGCGATAAGATACCCATATGTTCCAATCACTTGTCTTTATTTTTTTCACCTGCATTGAAATACTTTGAATCCTTTAAATGGAAAACTTTCTTTCCCTTAAAAGATTCAAGATGATGTGAACTGATGCTAGTATATATTATCTTATATACTTAAGATCACAGATCAATTTTTCATTGTTAAACTATTTCACATTTCGTGATCACTTCTTGATTAACTGCGTAATAATTAAAAAAAACACAAGTAACCAATGACTTTCATATGTAGTAAGGAAGGTGGTCCTCATAGACCATCTCAAAAGAAGATTCCCATTTAGCACAGTTTAAGGGGGATAAACCTATTCTAAGTATCCCCACTCCATGCATGCAACCTAGAGCCTTCTTTGAAGATCAAATTTGAGGAATTTCATCAAATTCTCTCCAATTTCCTTTGGGCTTTCAAGTGGGAGTGTGAATTCGATTTACTCAGGTATGTGAGGCTATGAATGAGGGTTCCTTTCACCCTCATGCTCTAAATTCCTTTGGGCTTAATTATTTAATTGTTTTCATATTTTAGAATGACTTTAAGTACTAAAGATAGAATTGAAAAAATATGATCAATTATCTATTGAATTTTGAAACAATTATTTTTAATATATCTAATAATTAAAATAGAACGGATAGAGTATTACTGATAAAATTATAAAGTCGAGAAGACACGAATCAAAATCATCACGTGGACGACGATTTATTTGACAGTTTGCAATTTGTTTATTTATTCAAAATTTTTGAGATCAATGTTGTGCAAAGAGAGTCGTTCTTTGACCGTACGGAACAATACGTTACAAATTAAATTTTATCGTTGAAAAAAAAATTAAATTAGATCTATAACAAGTCATTCTTTAATGGTGTGTTTATATGTAGAAGTTTGCCTTCTCATGTTAAGCATTTTTTCTGATAATCTGAAAGCAGTAGAAAGAGTATATTTGACGGTATATCATTCAGTTACAGTGATATATTTTGCACCAAATCTTTCATCAGTGATTCTAACCTCAGTAAGTCCATTGGACTTACTGAAGTTGAAACTGAGGGCTTACAATATGTGATTTTAACCTCAGTAAGTTATTAATACAGATTCTAGCAATTTGGTAATACAGAATTTTCATGAATGCAGAGGCCAAGGGTCTGCATAGTAGGTGGTGGGTTTGGAGGTCTTTATACAGCACTGA
>JACEIK010010165.1:0-44629 GCA_018107945.1 Datura stramonium
TCTAGTTCGTGGGCAATCAATTATGTTGTGGTTTACGTGGAAATGATTAGGGACTTTCGTGCATCTAATCATTTAACTCAACTCAGCCTCACAACTACTTTTTCGAGTGGTGATGTGATAATTCTAAGTCGGTCTCTAAATAATCCCATTTTATCAACCAAGAAAGGCATTAGGTATATTTCTATCCTAACAAAAAATTATATCGTGAGATACAAACATGCTCCTCACATTCTCATGTCCTGACCTAGGTAAATGCTTTCTCAAGCATATGCCCAAGATAACGTGTATGTTTTCATGGTGATCAATCATAAAAACAACCAACAATCCAAAATGCAAGACAAAAACAACAATCAATAACTTAATTCCAAAACAAATCAAAAAATCACAATCATATCTTGTGGCTTCAGCCCTAGAGGAAGGGTTCTAGCCACTCATGTTTGTATAATTACAAGAAAACGTTGTTAAAGTAACTTACTAACAAAAATTAGTAGAAAAGAAGAGAGATTTTACAAACCTAGGTGAGTTCTCCCCACTTCTCCCTTCACTCCTAGGTGGTTCTTGAGAATACCATTGTGACTTCTCTCATGGTTTATGAAAATAGGTCATTGTGTCCACTTTTTGGAGTTAGGGACCTATTTATAGTAAATATGAGGTGTCTAAAATTATTGCCGGTATGAAATAGCTCCGTGTCACGGGGTGTATCGCCAATATGCCTCCGTGACACGGAGAATGCATGAAGGCTCTTCTGAAATTGCCTCCGGATGCCAACTGCCAGTTTCACCGCGCTGCGGCATGACACACTGCACATGTAGCGTTGGCCTTCTTCTGTTGCACAGCTGCCCCGGCGTAGCATGTTGCTGGAGTGCACCTGCCTTCCTTTTCTCGCGTGCTTGGCAGGCGTGGCGTGCTGGGCGCTGGCCTGCCTACAAGTGGCACATTGCCTTTTACATGTGGGTTGTTTCTCGCACCCTCCCGTGCCGACGTTCGCTCTACTTCGATTCCATACCTCACTTCACCGCTCATTGTATAGTTCCTCAAATTCATTTGTAAACCTACAAAACAAGAACTAATCATGTTGGTTAGTGTAATATATTCACATTTGCGTAAAATCACATGAGAATGTATATAAATTAATAAACAAGGCAAAACTATGTTATAAAGTATGTGGACATGCTATTTTTCCCACAATCACCTACCCCGCTTAAGCCTTGTTCATCCTCGAACAACCCTTTTACATCTCATGTAAATGAGAGACTCACCTATAACTAATTTAGCAAGATAATTCAAGCTACGGCTATAATGATTATTTAAGATGACAAGCTAAAATAGAGCATGCGATTTGATCATTGAAATGAAATACAACTCCGTTAAGACTTTTAACCTCAAAGAATCGACTCTCAATCTTAGCAAACTCATGCAAATCGTGATCAAGAAATCCCACATGAATTATATCCTTCATTCAACATGTGCCCTCACGGAAAGAGTTACCCATTTTTCACAAAAACAATTTTTAATTCACAACATGTGTGGGTACACAAATAGAATAACGCTCACTCTCACAAAAGAATTCTGCCATCATGTAATGACCTATAAGCTTGCCCTTAGTGTTTTATTCCCTAATTAGGATGTATAGATGTAAGATCAAGTAGGACTTTTTAGAGGGTGTAATGTAGCTAAGGGACGGGTAGGTACTATTATTCTGGCCAGCAATAGTGAGCTAACTTCCCTAAGAGCTTTTACTACATCATGCCCTCATTATGAACTTCCTTTCCCTTACTTCGCCTTTTTCTCCTTTCAGATTTCTTTTTCCTCTTTTGTTCCCCCATTTCTTTAGGCACTCTTAACTATTTAGTAAGGAGTTCTATAAATACTTTTCATTAATTTATTTTCTTACTCCTTACTAAAACTCAACCATTTTCACACAAGTACGCCTTGACCTTTCTCCGTGTTACAACTTGACATTTTCTCTTCTTTCTCATTCTTCTCCCCACCCCTTTACTCTTTCCGTTCCTTAAGCACTTAGGAGGATCAAATTCAGGCTAATGAAATAAAAAATTAAACATGTTGCAGCTATCAAAAGAAGAGCTCAAGGCTCAATGGGGCTAACTAGGATTAATTATTCAAGGTAGACAAAGTGAGGGATAGCATTGGGTTCATTCAAAGAAATGCCCTAAATCATTTCCTACAATTCACATCCTTCATTTCATTTTATAAACACACCAGACAAGTTCTAGACGATTCAAAATAGCACTAGATGCTCAAACCTTACACTCATGGCACATGCTCAATTCACAATACATTCATGAGACTCTTAACTCAGCTCATCACAAGAATTCAGAATAAAGCTTCTCATATTGAGTTAAATTCAAGAACACAAGTGTCTCAAACAACGTTATACACTTGCATGATTCAACACTAACCACACTTGTATCTTACAATTATGTATAGCACATAACAAGAATATTAAGCCATAAATTAGCTACGGGTTCACAAACCAAACCTATTGACTAATTTCCTCAAGATGGTCGTCATCCATCTATCATCGGAAACAATCCCTAACTATGACTAAAAACATTATATACAGAAAAAGAAAAATTTATTCTTCGGTTCCAAAGACCCCGTCGGAAAAAGAACCGAAAAAGAAAAATCAATTGATGAATTCATGCTTGACTCTCTCAAAAGAAATTTCAATTCAAATTTCTCCCAAGCATTACATTCACCAAAAATCGTTAAGCACAAAAATTTTAAATTTTCCTTTGAAATTTCCTCACCCTCACTTGAATCATGCTATGTCCTCATAGCATCAAATTGCTTTATTTAAAAGGGTGAGAAATACTCCCTGAGGCCTTTAGGCCTAACTAACATCATGCTTTTCTTCAACCTTGCACAAGTGATGGTGTTTGACCCCACACTTGTTCTCTTCCATGCTTATAGCTTCCTCCTCCAAGGGTACTCGGCCTTCCCTACGATCTGTGCTTAACCACCAAAACAACACAGATGAAAATAAAAAAAAATCAACTCAAATGCAAAAGAATTTAAATGGTACCTATGGTACCCATGGGTTTTCCCCAAACAGCCTGATTTACGTCGCGACATGATGTATCAAGTTTCACCGCTCTTTCCTCCACCTGGAGGATATGAATCTCACCCTAATTTCTTCTCTAATTTTCCTCTTATGCTCCCGGGGTGGTGGTGAAAGGTGGGACCAAGTAGTAGATGTCGCCTTCGGCACTTATTAGCCCTTAAGTAAGTAGAAGTCATTTTGTCTCTCAGAATCAGCAAATTTTAGGATATATGGGGCTTGATTCCTTCTCTGAACATTTCCAACAAGTCTGGAAGACTCTAGTTCTAGAGTTGTCACCAAATTAAATGTCGAAAAATGCTTGAGTGGGGTACAATAGACCTCAACTGCGAAACTGCATTATGTTTGACTTCCTTACTTATGTACCTTCTCTACATCAACATCTAATTCCACATTAATGTCAAATGGTTGGATCTCTGTCTCTTCCTCCATGAATGGATTTTCCATAAGTGTGAGCATATCACGGGGACTCTCAAGAGATTCTAATTGTTGGGCTTCATCCAAAAATTCACCTTGTCTTCTTCTTGTAGTTCCTCTTAGTATAAGTCTAAAATCGTTACCTGTAGTTTTACCACAAGCTTCAGCCTCAGCTATCATCTCCGTGACTTTGACGCTCATCCTTTTTAGAGCCTCTCCATTCTCTTCTAGCTGAATGCTCTTTACTTCCATCACCTCCTTCGTTGCTTGTTTGCTCAAGCATCACGCTTTAGCATGTCTTCTATTCGAGCTTGCCGTCCCAGTCCTCATTTTCATCATACTGTATTCAACAAAAGAGCAATGGGGATCACAGTAGAGGCTTGGGGGATGGGAGTATGCATTCAGACAGCCATCCCAATGGCCATCTTGACCACCACATATATTGCACATGTTACAGTGTTTTTGCCACAAGTGGTCCTCATGGTCGGACAAAACTCATCAAAGTAAGAATATCCACCCATTTAACCCATTTATATTCCATGATGCCATGTTAAGAAGTGTATCAGATTAAAAAAAAATAAATCTAAAACTAATAAAGAAAAGAAAATATTTTTTTCAACACTTGGGAAATTTAAAATCACATAAGCAGGACAAATTTATAGCAGGTCCCACGACAGCGGCGCCAAAAACTGACGACTCGAATCGCATACTGCAAGCGTACGGGTCATGCCAGTAATATAGTGGCTCTTTTTAAAGAACTGGAATGTCGAACCCATAGGAACTGGACCAATACAACTAACTATCAAGTTCCAGTGTGATATTAACTTTCGCAATTGTTGGTTCTAGACGGTTCCGAGGGAGATTTAATTACGTCTAAAGATGGTCAACGAAATAATCTGAATTCCTCTAGGAGCAGCATAGAGTTAAAACCAAATAATCATGCGATACTACGATTTGCAATGGTTTCAAAAGTATGGAAACTGTCGATTGTCGTCTCACATAATTAGAATTGCATGTTCATGGTTTCTTGAGCCTCTAAACACGACAAACTAGCCTCGCTGCATCACTGTGAGCGAGGATGCAGATGTTCTAGTTCGTAGGCAATCAATTATGTTGTAGTTTTACGGGGAAACGATAAGGGACTTTCGTGCATCTAGTCATTTAACTCAGCAGCCTCACCTTCTTCTTCTAGTGGTGATGTGATAATTCTAAATCGGTCTCTAAATAATCCCGTTTTATCAACCAAGCAAGGCATTGAACATATATTTCTATCCTAACACAAAATTATATCGTGAGATACAAACATGCCCTCACATTCTCATGTGCGGCCTAGGTAAATGCTTTCTCAAGCATATGCCCAAGCTAACGTGTATGTTTTCATGATGATCAATATAAAGCAACCAACAATCTAGAATACAAGAAAAATAGCAACAATCAATAACTTAATTCCAAAACCGTCGAAAAATCACAATCATATCTTGTGGCTTCAACCTTAGAGGAAGGGTTCTAGCCACGCATGTTCATATAATTGCAAGAAAACGTTGTTAAAGTAACTTACTAACAAAATTAGTACCAGAAAAGAGAGGAATTTTACAAACCCTGAGTGAGTTCACCCCACTTCTCCCTTCACTCCTGGTGGATCTTCAGAATACCATCGTGACTTCTCTCGTGGTTTTAGAAAATAAGATCGTGTGTCCACTTTTTTGAGTTAAGGGACCTATTTATAGTAAATGTGAGGTGTCTAAAATTATTCCCAACATGAAATAGCTCATGTCGGGGTGTATCACGCCAATATGCCTGCAGCTGACACGGAGGTAACACGGAGAGCTCTCTGGGTGCCTCCGGATGCCAGCTACCAGATGTCACTACGCTGTCGGCGTGACACGCTGCACATGCAGCGGGTGGCCTTCTCTCTGTCAGCTGCCAACTACCGGCGTGGCATGTTGCTGAAGCTGCACTGCCTCTTCTGAAGTACTTAGCAAGGCGTAGCATGGTGCTGGGCATGCAGCCTGCCTGCCGTGGCACGTTATAGCAGCACCCAGGTGGGCTGTTTCTTCGCACCCTCCATGCCGACGTTCGCACTCTACTTATGATTCCATTCCTTACTTCACCAACTCATTGTATAGTTCCTCAAATTCATTGTAAACCTACAAAACAAGAACTAATCATGTTGGTTAGTGTATATATTCACATTTACATAAAATCACGTGAGAATGTATATAAATTAATATATAAACAAGGCAAAACTAAGTTATAAAGTATCACTTGGACATGTTATTTTCCCATGATCAACAGTATGCTGAACATTTGCTCCCATCCTTCTTATGTGTTGATATATCAAAGATCTACCTTATCCTATGTTACACGTTAATTGGCTCGGATGTTTAGTATTATGCCGGAATTGCTTCAGTGACCTTTCTCAGTGTCTACACCCGCTGGTGACACTATTATAACTAGAAAGGTCTATCGGGGGTGTACGGTAGAGGTTGCGGTCGTGGACTTGATGGGAACTAGAAATGGTTGATTTCGATGCTATTATGGGTATGGATTGGCTAGCTCCATGCTATGCCAATGTAGAATGTTGGACAAGATTGTCAGTTTCACTTTCCAGGGAGGCGGTACAGGAGTGGAAAGGTAATGACCACTCAAAAGAGTATGTTTATTTCTATCTTCGGACAGAAAATTGATAGCAAGGTACATTTACTCATATTATCGAGTTTAGGATGTTTAGGCAGAGCCTCCGACCTTCAGTCCATTCCAGTGGTTAATAGATTTCCTGACGTATTTCCAAATGAGCATCCTGGTATTCCCCCAGAAAGAAATTGTTTTGCAATCGATCCTATTACCAAACACTCGGCCTATATCTATTCCTCCATATCGGATGGCTCCGCTGAACTCAGAGAACTAAAGGAACAATTGAAGGATTTGCTAGACAAGGGCTTTATCAGACCAAGTACCTCTCACAAGAGGTGCGCCAGTTCTATTCGTGAGGAAGAAGGATGGCTCCCTCCATATGTGTATAGATTATCGGCGAGTGAATAAAGTCACTATCAAGAATAAGTACCCACTTCCCAGGATAGACGAATTGTTTGATCAACTGCAGGGAGCGAGGTATTTTCAAAGATTGACTTAAGATCAGGATATCATCAGAGATCAGGGTTCGTGAAAGAGATATTCCAGACCGCCTTCAGGACTAGGTATGACCACTTTGAATTTCTGGTCATGTCCTTCGGAGTAACAAATGCCACAACAGTGTTCATGAACCTGATGGTTCACAACGTTTTTAGACCATACCTGGACTTGTTCATATAGGAAGTATTTATCGATGATATTCTGGTGTATTCTCGTTGAGGGTAGATTGCTAGGATCATCTATAGACGATTGCTCCCAAATTCTCAGGGATCGCCAGCTATATGCAAAAATTTTTCAAATGTGAATTTTGGCTGAATTCAGTAGCCTTCTTGGCCTCTTGTGTTAGATCTTTGTGGTATACGGAGTAGATACGCAGAAGATAGATGCAGTGAAAACATGTCCTAGACCTACCACTCCGATCGAGGTACATAGTTTCACAGGGGTTAGTCGGGTATTACGGAAGGTTCATGGAAGGATTTTCTACTTTAGCAACACCTTTAACCAAATTGACCTTGAAGACAACAAAATTCCATTGGACAGAGGTATGTGAGCATAGTTTCCAGGAGTTGAAAATAGATTGACATCGGCACCGGTGCTAGCGCTGCCGGAAAAGGAACAAAGGTTATGCGGAGTCTATTCTGTGACTCTTTGGGTGTTGGGTTAGGATGTGTTTTGATGCAGCATGGTAAGGTGATTGCCTATGCCTCACAAGAAATTTGAGGAAGCATGAAGGAAGAACTATCCTACCACTTGACCTGAGTTAGCACCAGTGATTCATTCCTTGAAAATATGGAAGACATGACTGTATAGCTTCCACGTAGATATTTTCACTTCGATCACAAAAGCACAACGGTATATTTTCACTAAGGAAGAGTTGAATTATGGCGGTGTCGCTGGTTGGAAGTGTTAAAGGATTATGATATGAATATTTTATATCACCCAGTAAGGGCCAATGTTGTAGCAGATGCCCTTAGCCACAAATCCATGTGAAGCCTGGCATATTTACAGCCCGAGCGACAGGGAGTGGCTCGAAAATTGCATCAGCCCAGTTTAACCGTTTGTATAGTAGAATCGGGAAAATGGAGCGGTAATCCGAATACGCGGTGTCCTCATTAATTGGTGGAAGGTGAAAGAACGTCAATATGAATATCCTAGCCTGGTTCAGCTTAGGAAATAGGGGTCCAGCAGGGAAGTGACCGATTTCAGGTAACCGAGGACGAAGTTTTGAGATATAGAGATCGCCTCTCGTTCAAGGCGTGTGAACCGCCCGACAAATTATGGGCGAGGTACACTATGCCCGTTACTCTCCATCCAGGCTCGACAAAGATGTACCATGACGTAAAAGAGATTTACTGGTGGCCGAGAATGAAAATGGGGATAGCAGAATTCATAGCCCAATGTCCCAATTTCCAACAGGTGAAAGCTGAACATCGAAACCAAACGGGTGACCTGGGATAGCCGTGCCTTTATGGAAATGGGAGGTAGTTAATATGGATTTCGAAGAAGGGTTACCTCGTATCAGGCGTAAATATGATTCTATCTGGGTAATTGTTGACGGAGTTGACAAAATCAGCTCACCTTTTGCAGTTAGGGCTACCTTTTCAGCCACATATTTTCTTTGAGTGTATATTAGAAATAGTACGGTGCATGGTGTTTTCACTGTCATTTATCTTTGACAGAGGCACAGTTTACAACTAAGTTTTGGCAATCTTTTTAGGAGGCCTGGGGACGCAGGTTAACCTGAGCACAGCCTTCATCCCCAGACAGACAGGCGGGCGAGCAGTACAATCCTAGATGCCCAAGGAATGCTACGGGCATGTGTGTTAGATTTTGGAGGCAGATGGAATGAACATATACCGTTTATTGAATTTTCCTATAATAACAGTTATCATTAAGCAATTCATATGGCGCCTTATGAAGCGTTATATGGGCGGAAGAGCGAATCGCCAACTGGTTGGTTTGAGGGTAGGAGAATCAACTTTGATTGGGCGAGATATTATTCGTTGATCGGAAGAAAACTAAATCTTATCAGGCAACGTCTACTGACAGCTCAGAGCAGCGAAATGCTTATGCTGATGTGCAGCAGAGAAGCCTAAATTTAATATGTGTGACTGGGTATTCTGAGATTTCACCGATGAAGGGTGTGATGAGATATTCGGAAAGAAAGGCAAGCTCGGCCAGGGTTTTGGGCCTTATCGGATTCGCCAAAGAATAGGCCTAGAGTGTATGAATTTGATTTACCCCCAAATTAGAATCCGTTCACCCAGTTTTCATGTATCAGTGCTGAGGAAGTGTAAAGGAGATCCCTCCCGGATTGTCCCACTGCAAGACATCCAAATCACTGAGGAGTTAGTTTATGAAGAAAGCTCCATTAGCCATACTAGATCAATGGATCCGTAGACTAAGAACTAAGATATTGCTTCTGTTAAAGTTTTATGGGAAATAAGAGTCGAGAGGAGATGACCTGGGAAGCATGAGGATGATATGAAAACAAGATATCCTCGGTTATTGAGACTTAATCGGTTTGTGCGACGAGGAGGTATGTTAATGTTGTTGTTCTTTCATAAGTTGCATTATATACATGTATATGTGGAGGTAGTTGACTTCAGTCTATTGTGAAATGAATGCCATAATCTTGTGTGGAGTACCTGTATTGGACTTTTCTGTGTTTCAGGATTTTTGGATAGTCCATATTACAGGGGAGACTCTCGCTGAGCCACCCGGAATAAGTAATTGAAAGGTTAAGGTTCTTGCAGGTAGAAGTTAACATTCGGGGACGAGGCGTATGAGTAGGAGCGGAGTACCATGCCGTTACTGTTACACCTCGTAAGTTTCTAATATTTAGTCGGCCTATTCGCATGTTGGTTGAGAGTTTTGAAATGTTGCCATACATACGAGGAAAGGGTTGGGGGAAAGGTGAGCAATTGCCAAGTAGGGATTTGTGACCGAACAAGCTTCCCAGTGGCAAAGTGGCACGGGAGCTCTCCTCCACGATGGCCAACGTGGCACGGAGTAGAATGGCGTGAGCCCAGCTTGCCACGTTGCCTTGTATGCTGCTTCCAAGTAAATATAGGCACTCACCCTTAAATTTCATGTTACTTTTCATACATAACCACGACCAACATAGAATAGATATGAAGGAGACATAATTTTCATCGATTACGCCGCTAAACACCGTCCAAATTCAAATTAACTTCGAATATTGAAGTTTAAGGCTACTTGGGGAGCATTTCTACGGAGTTAGTTTGTGTTCTCTGGCGAAGATTGTCGTCCACAGGCAAAGTTATTAGGTGCTCCAAACTAGTGTCAATACGATCTCGGGCTTAAAGTAAGTATTTCATCCTTCTAGATTCTCGAGAAATTACGGTTTTTAATCGTCTTTCGATTAGTTAAAGTATAGTCAGTATATATATATATATATGTTATTATTTTCTTCAAATATAGTAATGAAGTTAGCCTATTCTTTCGTTAATATGATTACGATTTGGAAAACAGTTGAATACCGGCCCGAACCTCACTAGTTAATGGTAAATAGCGAATGAGGTATGTTAAGGAATTTTCTTTGACAAGTTAGTTTCTTCAACATGGCGTGACAATTATGAATCCCAGTAAAGTATGTCGGGGAGTATGTTACATGTTTAGTTGATGTTGTCAGTTGAGACTTGTAAATTGTATTTTTGGGCTGAATTATACTTGTATAGCTTCCGTATTCGCCCCGGGGTTAATAGTTGTGTCGACTCGCCCGCCGAGCGAGGATTAAATCGCTCTATGGAGCGGCCTGCCATCCTGAGGATGAAGGTGAGGATCAGATCCTCATATTTTCCAGTGTTATTGACATATACACCCTTACCAAGCCCTTACACCCGTGGTGTAGATATCAGAGTCCTCACCGGGACCTCGCCGGGCACAACTATAGTCGAGGGGTGGCGGGCCCAGGGCTGCCGGGAGCCAGAGTTGGCAGGACGCTTATAGCTACTAGTTGACTCAGAATGACTAGATAGGGGTGTATAGATTGAGATTGTACTTACTGGGGCTAATGGGGGCCCAAGTGGGTTGTTTTGTTTTGATTGTACCTTGAAACATGGGGGCCACGTAAGGTTTATGTTTTCTTTTAGTTATTAATAGTTAGACGATGGGGCGCCTCATTTGTCGGTATGAACCCTACCTCAAGTATTACAATTATGTTTAGCCCTACTTTCACTACTTCAGTCATTTTCAGTCTGTTTCCTTTACTTAAGTTATTGTCGGCTCTATTTCCTTCCCTTCTAGGAAGCATTGCATTGCTTACTGCGGTGTAGATAGACGAGCAAGTCCATCGTAGTTCTAGTCAGCCATGCGAGCCATCATCTCCTTTCTTCCGGGCATGTGTGATAGAGGTTTATATTTCTTTTATTTGTACAGTATATGGGTAAGTAGGAATACTGTCGACCATCTTCTTCCCTCTAGAGCTTGCATATTGCATTACTTCCCTGGGGTTAGATGATATCGATGTGGCGGGGCCCATATGTGTTTTTAGACTATGTGTGTGTTGGCCATGTGAGGCCTTGCGGTCATCAAGCTCGGAGTTTAGCATTTGATTCTACTTTCCCAGTTATAACTAGATATCATGGTGGCCTTGTCGGCATAGGACTCCTATATTGTTGTCTAAGGTTGGCGTTTATTTTCACAGGTGGCTATAGGCCTTGTCGGTCGGGGTTGTATTTATAGCCGCTATATAGCCCTTGGTCTTCTTGATTCTAGAGTTAGAGTTAGCCATTGCCAGAGGTGTTGGGATCATACAGCTCGGCATTTCGAGTCCTTGTAGGACACTAGGTACCCGATCCTTTTACCTCCCAAGGTGGGCGTGATAGGTAAAGTACATGGATTTCTAGAGTTCCTTTGCACTTCATGACTGGAAGGAAAATAAGACCCTTTGACATGTGTACACTGATTGTGTGATTAGGTATTTATGGCGAGATGGTGGAGGTGTGTGCAGTCATTGTCATCTTTGGTTTCATATCATTATCTTCTTTTATGCGATGTTTGATAAGCCCGCAAGTGTACGGGTCGTGCAAGTAACATAGTGGCTCTTTTTAAGAATGTCGAACCCACAGGGACTGGACCCATTCCTCTAACTATCCATTTCTCTAGTATTAGATCTTAAATACAAGTGTTGGTTATAGACATTTTCGATGAAGGATATTTAAGTCTAAGTTTGGAGTCAACGAAGTATTTGAAAGTGCTTTAGGAGCAACATAGAGTTAAAACCGATTAATCATGCGATACTACAGTTGCAATGGAAGAAGCATGGAACTATCAATTGTTATTTATATAATTATAATTGCATGTTCATGGTCTTTCGGAGAGCCTCTAAACACGGCAATCCTAGCCTCACTGCATCATGGTGAGCGAGGAGTTTAATTTTTCTAGTCGCGGGCAATCAATTATGTTTATTGGTTTTGCAGGAAACGTTGGGACTTTCATACGTCTAACCATTTAACTTGCCATTTAGCCTCACAACAACTTCTTCAGTGGTGATGTGACATCCAAGTTAGTCTTTCATAGCTTAGTGTGTCAACCAAGCAAGGTGTTGGTATATTTCTATTCAAACACGGAACCTCTCGAGATTGCTTCATGCTCATTCTCATCTTGACCTAGGTAATGCCTTCTCAAGCTATTTCCCAAGCTAACAAATATGCTTTTATGTCGATCAATCATAAAAACAACCAACAAATCGAGAATGCAAGACGAAAATAACAAGCAATAATTAATCCCAAAACAATATCTTAAAATTACAATCATAATCCATGGCTTCAACCCTAGAGGAAGGGTTCTTGCCATTCATGTTAGTAAAACTAATCTAAACTACTATTACTCTAATCCTAATCTACATACTTACACGAGATTGGTAGATGAGAAGGGAATTTGATAAACCTAAGCGAGTTCTCCCACTTCTCCCTTCTCTCCTATGCAATTTTCAAAATAAAATCGTGACAAATGGAATTAGGAGCTAAGGGTCCCTATTTATAGTAAATGGAGAACGTTCATAATTTGGCCTGTCATGGAACGGCTCCGTGTCACGGAGTGTATCGCGGAGCATTGCCTCCATGACATGGAGGCACTCCAGCGAAAGTTCATAGAAATCAACCCAAAAATCGGCCTCGGCAGCACCTTGCCGCGATGGCAGCGTGGCACGCTGCCCAGAGCCCAGCGTCACACCCTCTTGGTCATGAGCCACCATGCCGTGGCATGTTGCCCAGCGCATAGGGGCTTTCTTGGGCAGCCTGCCTGCCGTGGCACGTTGCCAACGTGCAGGTGGGCTGTTTGGGCCTCCCTCTTTGCCCGACGTTCGCGTGTTGATTCCTTCTCCAAGCCTTACTTCACCAATTCATGATTAAACATATAAAAATTCATGCAAAACCTACAAAACAAAGGCTAATCATGTTGGTCAGCACCTTATCTTCACTTTTATATTAAATTACATGAAAATATATCAAATAAGCTTAGACAGCACGACTAATTTAAGCTATAAAGCGTATCACGGGCACTATGTTTTTTCCCGTGATCTAACCACACCAAGCCTTGTTCGTCCTCAGACAACCTTTTACATATCATGCATATGGAGAGTCCCACATAACTAATTTAGCAGATAATTTGAAAGCGCTACGGCTATAATGATTACGTAAGATACAAGTTAAAAATAGAGCATGCTATGAAATACAACTATGTTAAGACTTCTTAACCTCAAGAATCGACTCTTAATTTTAGCAAACTCATGCAAATCAACTGATTAAGAAATCTCACATGAATTTTATCCTTCATTAAACATGTGCCCTCACGGAAAGAGAGTTACCCAATCACGCAAAAATAATTTTTACATCACAACATGTGTGGGTATATAAAAAGAATTACACTCACTCTAACAAAGAGTCTTTCTTCATGTCATGACCCACTTAAGCTTGCCCTTAGTGTTGTACTCCACAGATTTGAGGATGTATGAATGTAAGATCAAGTAGGACTTTGTAGGTTGTAACGTAACTCAGGTACAGGTAGGTACTATGTATGGCCAGTAATAGTGACTATGCTCACTTAAGCGCTTTTAATACATCACGCCCTCATTGCGAACTTCCCTTCCTTTACTTCACCTTTTATCCTTGATAGTTTTCTTTTCCCTCTTTTGTTTCCCCTTTATTTAGGCACTTTTGACTTGTCAGTAAGGAGCTCTATAAATAATTTTCATTACTTTGTTTTCTTACTCCTTTACAATAATCAAGTGCACCTTTGTCCTTTCTCAACTTCTACAACTTGCTACTTTTCATTTCTTTTCATTCTCCTCACTCCTTTACTCTTTCAGATTTTTCTTCTTCAAGCGCTTAGGAGCTTTGGGTCAAATTCAAGGTTAATGAAAGAAAAGTTAAGCTTATGTTGTAGCTATCAAAATAGGCTCAAGGCTCAACGGGGCTAACTAGGATTAATTTTTCAAGGTAGGTAAAGCGAGGCATAAAAATTAGGTTACTTCAAAGAAATGCCTACACCATCTCCTACAATTCACATCCTTCATTCCGTTTCATACACACACCAGGCAGTTCTAGACAATCACGATAGCATAGAATACTCAAAACCTTACACTCATGGCCATGCTCAATTCAAGACATATTGGAATCTCTTACTCGTTAATCACAGAATTGATGGCTTCAATTATAATGAGTCAAATTCAAGAGCCTAAGTGTCTCAAACAAAGTTATAAACTTGCATGCTTCAACACTGAACATACTTGCCTCTTACAATCGCCTAGCACACAACAGAACATCAAGCATCAATTAGCTACGGTTTAAAAACCCGACATCTATAGACTAATTTTCCTCAAGACGGTCATCATCCATCCATCGTTGGAAACAGTCCCTAACTATGACTAAAACGTATGTACAGACAAAGAAAAAAATAAAAAATAAAAGAATTAAAATAAAATAAAAATTTATTCTTCGGTTCAAAGACCCCCGTGGAAAAGAACCGAAAGAAAATAGCGGGTGATGAAGTCATACTTGACAAATTTTATCAAATTTTTCTCATTTTTTATCACACAAGCATTACATTCACCAACAGTTTGTTAAGCACAAAATTTAAATTTTCCTAATTTTCCTTACCCCACACTTAAATCATGCTATGTCCTCACCATGTCAATTACATTCTGAGAGGGTGAGAATTACTCCTAGGCCTTTAGGCCTAGCTAATGCTGTTTTTCACAGCGCCCCGTGGGTGGTCGACCCCACACTTTTCTTCTTCCATGCTTACTGGCTTCCTCCTCGGTACTCAGACTTCCCCTCTACGTGCTTAACTTTTCCACCAAAAAACACAAACAAAAATCGAAAATAACAAAATCAAAACAAAATAACAATAGAAAATTACAAATTGTACCTGAGGTAGGTTGCTGCCCAAGCAGCGCCTTATTTACGTCGTGGCACGACGTGGACTGTCCTTTCAGGACATCCTCATACCTGGGTTCTCTTTCGAGAACCATCTCCTTTTCTTGTCTTGTTTGAAGAAACAGCCTCCCTCTGTTCCTCCCTTTCTCCAACTTCTTCTCACTTTGAAGCCCTCCTCAGACTCGGGCTGAACTCTTGACATTACTGGCGTGCACCTGTGGAATCCTCCACCCCACACTTATCCTCTTGCCAACACTAACTTGACAAAAGGAGTTTAATTGTGCGGATGGGTTTAGCTCTTGGTAGATGGAAGATTTCTTCTTCATCCTCGACCTCATTTTTAGGGTCCCTTCTTTCAAATCAATCACCGCTCCTCCGGTGGCCAGAATAGCCGTCCCAAGATTAAGTGTACCTGGTCATCAACCTGAAAATCTAAAACAATAAAATAAGAAGGTATAATAAATTTACCTACTTTGATGAGAAGGTCCTCTATGATTCCATCCGGTGTCACTCGCGACTTGTCAGCCGTGCAACATCAACCTTGTCGGTCTCAGTCTTCCCAACCCCAAGGTGTTGAATAAGGATAGGGGCATTAGATTAACTGCTGCCCTAAATCACACAAAGCTCGGAGCACTTCAGCTTTACCAATTTGTATGGGGAGAATTAAAACTCCCGAGATAACTGACTTCTTTGGCATTTTGCTCAATACCACAGTGGCCTCCTCGGTCGAGTGCCTTACAGTCTGGGCGTCCACCAATCTAACTTTGTTAGCCATCACATCCTTCAGTTATTTAGCATACTTGGGCATTCCCTACAAGACATCAATAGAGGCAAATTTTTGTGAAGTTCTTTGAAAGTCTCAAAGAACTTTTGAAACATTCCTCCTCCTTACTCTTTATGAATCTACGAAGGGTGGTGGTGGTCTTTGTCTTGTATTGCAATGAGGTTGCCATTTTGTTGTCGGCCTCGGATTTGCTCCGGTATCGGTGGATGGTCCTGGTCTTACCAACTCAACTACCTCCTTTCTCAACTATTTAGGCATTGCATCAGCTATTGCCTTCGCTTCTAAGGCTGATGGCATTGATGTAGGGGTTAGGATCTGCGTCGTGGTAATCCCCTTGCGGCTTCATGTTTTGAGCAGCTGCTATTTAAACCCACTTATTTTTCAAGATTTCGGGTGGCTACTTGCTGATTCATTAAGTCTGTTGCCATCCTCTAGCCTGATCCCCTACTGCTAGCGGTGCAGGTCTCCATAATTTTCTGCAGTGTTTCCTCCAATGCATTTACTCTTTTGTGCCCATCAATCCACTATTCTGCTGATACTAATGTTGTTGAGGTTGCATAAAATTCTGCTTTTGATTTCGACCCCAAGAAGAATTCCGAATTTGGCCCTGCCAATTTCTGTTGAGTTGTTTCGAAATTCTGATTCCTTTCCACATTCCCAACAAAATTAGTGATTCGGATTGGCTCCACAAGATCTGCGTTGTGCCCATTGTACCACCATTTCCACACCAACTCGGAGCTTGCTGAACTGCATTAACCTGGCCTGGTGTTGGTGCATACTCAGTTTATTGATTTGAGTTAACATTTGGTGTTGAAATGAAGCTAACTGTGCTGCCAAGGCATTCAAACCATCTGTTTCTGTCAACCCGATCTTCTTCACCGCTTTCTTGATGATTCGCTATGCCACTCTGGATTTCCCTTGTACAATTCTGTTCCAACAAAGTGTACAACTCATCATATGTCTTCTCCAAGGCTTGCCCACCCGATGCAGAGCTAGTAATATTTTTGTATGTGGAGTCCTAGACTCTACAAAGGTATAGGCCAGCACTTCATTTGATTGGCGATGATGGGACCAGATCTCTCAATAATGACTTGAATCTTTCCCAAGCCATATACAAGTTCTCATCAGGCTTCTGCTTGAAACTGAGTATTTCACTTTGCAACTTGGCAGTTTTGCCTGAAGGAAAGAATCTGATAAGGAACTTTCTAGCCAAGTCATCCCTTGAAGTAATGGAGTTCGGTGGCTCAGCCTTCAGCCACGCACCGCCTCCCCCAACAGTGAAAATGGGAAGAGGGTCAATCCGGACATAATCTGTGGACACGCCGGTGGGGACAAATGTGTCACTTATCTCAAGAAACCTCTGTAGGGCTCTTCTTGGTCTCATGTGCCATTCCGATGAACTGACCACTGGGAATGTAACAGCTGCACCATATTCTGTTTAAGCTCAAAGTTCCCTCCTGGCTCAGTTTTACAGATACTCGAGTCACATTCGTCGCTAGTGGGATGGCCACTTCGCGAACTGGTATTACTGCCATTGCTTCCGATGACAAGCTGTGCTTGCCTTGGGCCCAGTTGTTGTTGTACCTTTTCTTGAAGTCTCTTCAGCTTTTGCTCTCGGCTTCTCTCCTTGCAAATGGATTTGACGTTCAGGTTCAAACAACGGTTCCACAAGCTCTCTATTTTAGCCAGCTCGTAGCAGGTTAACCTGCACCTGCAAATAGACAAACTAAGACCCAAGTTTCTCTTGAGGAAATTCAAAAATCACACAAAAATAGATAAATTATCAAAACTTGGCGAGTCCCGGCAACGGCGCCAAAAACCCTGATGAGCCCGCAAGTGTACGGGTCAGTACAAGTAATATGGTGGCTCTTTTTAAGAACCGGAATTTCGAACCCACGATTAGGACCCATTCCTCTAACTATCCATTTATAGTGTGAATCTTAAATACCTGATGTTTGTTATAAACATTTTTCGATGAAGGATATTTAAGTCTAAGTTTGGGTCAACGAAGTATTCTGAAAGTGCTTTAGGAGCAACATAGAGTTAAAACCGATTAATCATGCGATACGATTTGCAATGGAAGCACATGGAACTATCAATTGTTATTTATAATTATAATTGCATGTTCATGGTCTTCCGAGCCTCTTAACACGGCAATCTAGCCTCACTGCATCATGAGTGAGCGAGGAGTTTAATTTTCTAGTCGCGGGCAATCAGTATGTTGTGGTTTACGGGAAACGATTAAGGGACTTTCGTACGTCTAACCATTTAACTTTAACTTAGCCTCACAACTACTTTGTTGAGTGGTGATGTGACATCCCAAGTTGGTCTTTCATAACCCCCGTGTGTCAACCAAGCAAAGTGTTAGGTATATTTCTATCCAAACACGGAACCTCTCCCGAGATTACTTCCATGCTCCCCCACATTCTCATGTACTGACCTAGGTAATGCCTTCTCAAGCTATTTCCCAAGCTAACAAATATGCTTTTATGAGATCAATCATAAAAACAACAATAATAAAAGAATAAAAACGAAAATCAACAATTAATAACTTAATCCCAAAAAACAATATGTAAAATTACAATCATAATCCATGGCTTCAACTCTAGAAGGAAGGTTCTTACCATTCATGTTAGTAAAACTAATCTAAACTACTATTAATCTACTTTCTAATCTACATACTTACACGAGATTGGTGATAGAAGGAAATTTGATAAACCCTAAACGAGTTCTCCCACTTCTCCCTTCTCTCCGTTACGGTTTCCCAAAGATAAAATCGTGACCAAATGGAATTAGGAGCTAAGGGTCCTATTTATAGTAAATGGGCTTGATTCACTTAATTTGGCTTTGTCGTGGAACGGCGCTCAGTGTCCACCGGAGTGTATGTGGAGCACTGCCTCCGTATTGCAGAGGCATCGGAAAAGCTCACTGGAAATCAACGAAAATCGACCTCGGCAGCATCTTGCCGCAATGGCAGCATGTACGCTGCTTGAGCAGCGTCTCACACTAATGGTCTGGGCCTGCATGCCGTGGCACGATTGCCAACGCGCATGAGCTGTCTTGGGCAACCTACCTGTCGTGGCACGTTGCCGACGCTTGCCGTTGGGCTGTTTTGGGCCCCTCCTCTTTGCTGACGTTCGCGTATTGATTCCTTCTCCAAGCCTTACTTCACCCAATTCATGAATTAGCTCCTCAAGTCATCCAAAACCTACAAAACAAAGGACTAATCATATGTTGGTTAGAAAATATCTTCACTTTTATATAAAATCACATGAAAATGTATCAAATAGCTTAAACAACACGACTAATTTAAGCTATAAAGCGTAACACGGGCACTATATTTTCCGTCAGTGTTCTCCTTATATGCAAACGAAGTGTATGTAAAATGTGCTAAAAGGTTGTGTCAATTACAGTTATGTTATGTGATTTTGGATATTGAAGAACATGTCTCTAGTTCTAAGTTGACTTTTCACAATGTCGGAACTAAAGAGTAGTTTATGTTGTATTTCCTGTTGAACTCGTGAGTGATTCTTGATGATATTAATTGTTGTTCTTATGTTTATTGTGAGAGATATTGGTGGATCATGCAGACAATGAACTTGTTAAGCTGAAGAACTGAGAAAGTACAACATAGTCGAGCTACTACCTAGGTAGGGTACCTCCATGTAATAACCTTTCGGCTATGGCCCGAATGGCCCAATCCGATGCGAGGCGGCTGATTCCTTGGTCAAATTTTGTGTATAGAGAAATGTTTTGTAGGTTCTTTTTATATTGAAGACTGTTCTTATATTATTATTACTGTGCATATTTGTAATTATTTAGGGTCGGCAAATATTTCCTAATGCAGAATTGCTTTGTACTGACCCTACGTCTGCACTTCTTTTACGAGTGCAGAATTTGATCCGGAAGTTCCTCACATTCTCACTTATAAAGAAACAACGGGGTTTGAGGGTAAGCTACGACCAGAAGGAAATGCCATACTTCCATCAAGGATGTCTTTCCTTTTAGGACAATTTTATTTTTCCTTTGCTTTGGGCTAGCATTTCATAAAGTTTTAAGGAGACTACGGGTGCAATGACAATCGGGTCTTGGGATTCGTAGTAAAGTTTGTTTTGAAATTAGATTCTTGATCATTAATTTAATTGTTCTATTTTGGTAAAAGTTTTCTTGTAAATGATCAATTTCGGGCTAATGTTTAGGAATCATTGGTTCGCCCATCGAGGGGATTAGTGTGGGTGCCAATTACGGCCAATTGGGTCGTGCTAAAGTTGGTATCAGATCTCTAGGTACACAGATCTCATTGCACTAAGACGGGTCTAGTAGAGTCACACGGATGGGTACGGAGACGTCCGTAACTTATCTTCGAAAAGCTGCAAGACTTTGGGGAGATTCTCTCATTCTTTCCTTTCGTCTGAGTACTTCATTCCAATTAGTATGTGTTGATCAAATTGGTATCTAACTTTCTTCTTTCCTTCTCAATTGGTGAGAACACGTGCAAGCGGTGGCAGAGAATCAACACCTCAGCCACTAGTGGCGACCCCAGTTCGCGGCGAGAAGAGCCAGGAGTCAATGTATAGAAAACCGTGCCATAAGAGCCACACTAGAGTTTATCTCGTTTTCCACCAATAAATTACAGACCAATGCAGTCGGCCGAGTCGGCGTGGAGAGATCCTGCATAGCATCCTTTGAATCTCGCTGAGTCATGTTTAATGGCTTAGCAGGCACTGGCATGTGTTGAACTCCAGAAGTCATAACTAATTCAATGGCGCGCGGCTTGTAGCCTCAGTTGAAGAGTGATATAATGAGCACATGTGTTTGGCAATTGCGGTTGTGATAATAAAAGAAGATAGCTTTTATTTTGAAGTTTACAGGTGAAGCCTTGCCTCTTGTTTTATAGAAAGAGGAAGCCTATGAACTCACCATTGATTTTCACGAAAGGCTCCATAATATGGGAGCGGGTGGAAGTATGGTGTTGAGTTAAATGACCTTCCATTTGACTGTGAGTGATAAAGCTCTAGTGGAGGGCTTTCATGAGTGCAGACTAGTTGGGTCACCACCATTTCATGGACCCAATTCTACTCCACATTCTTGGAGAAATATGTTCCCCACACTCTAAGGGACGGGAGGCGGGATGAGTTCACCACCATTGAGAAAGGGAGCTCATTGAATTTGCTAATACGAAATTTGATATCACTCTTTGTCTAGATATGCTCTATCCTTACAACCCACCGAGGATGAGAGGATCAGGAGGTATGTTAAAGGCCTGAATATAGGTCTCCAGGTACTAGCTCTACATATGGTCTCTTTAGGTAAGACTTTTAGGAGGTGGTAGAGTACGTGAAGTCAGTTGAAGGGGTGAGGTAGGAGGGTTACGCTAGGAATGCCGAGAAGAAAGCTTGGAGAGTGGATCTTTTAGTGGTTCCTATGGGAAGGCTCTAGAACCAAAGGTATCTTTGGATGCCCTATTTAGTCTGCCATTAGGTGTCAGTCGGAGGTCAACTAGGGACCAGCTCATGATCATCCCGAGTGCGATTGAAGTACATAGATAGTTCCCTCCAGAATTCACAGCTCTCCCTATTTCCTCTGTTCCAACACAGAGACTAGTTACTGAGAAGGTTTTTATGAGTGTGGCGAGTATTGCCATATCCATAGATTGTTCCCCCAAGTTCAAGATGACCAGACAAAATTGTTTCATCCCTAGCTCCTCAAGCTTGGCCCTGGAAAGAGGAGGTAGTGATTTAGGTTGATCATCATAGCTGGGATGAGGTGGTTAGCCAGCTACTAGAGGTGTCGTTAAGCAGGGCAGAGGACGTGCTCAGGTGAGTGGGATGGCACCCATGCAGGTAGAGGGTGGCACCCATACGGGTGGGGGTGGCACAACCAGCACAGGGCAGTTCTCGAGCTGGTAACCAGGCTCATATCTATACTTTTTCCTGGACCGGAGGTAGAGGCTTTAGACACTGTTATACAAAATTTTGATCTTCGTAGCTTATAGAATGGCTATTGCATTATTTGACCTAGGCTCTATATTTTCATGTGCTGTATTTTTATTTGGGTCATGATCTTGTGTGTGATGTGCTTAATACTCCTATCCGTGGCCTCCATTCTTTTTGGGGATTCTATGTTGGTGGATAGGGTTGTTCGTGACTACAGTAGTGAATTCTGGGATTTGATACCCTGGCAGACCTAGTGATCTTAAACATGGTTGATTTTGATATAATCTTTGGAATGAGTTGGTTGTCCCCTTACCAAGTCATTATGGTTATATAGTAAGATTGTCACTATATTGGGTCCAAAGTCATCTGGGTTGGAGTTGAAAGGGAATTGTATCCCTACCCTAAGAAGCTTATTTCTTATGTTCATGCTCGTAAGTTGATGAGCGAGTTGTTCTCGTACTTAGCACATGTTTGGGACACCTAGTTTAGAGGCACTTCCATAGAGTCCCGGTTCCGGTTGTTTGTGAATTCTTAGGGTGTTCCCTGCTGGTTGCCTGGTATGTCATTGAATCGTGACATAGATATTTATGTGGGCACGGAACTGAGACCCATATCACTTCTATTCCTCCTGCCAGATTGCACCTGCTGAGTTGAGATAACTCAAAGAGCAGCTGTAGGAACTGCTCAGCTCAAAGGTATTAGACCAGTATGTATCACCGTGGGAGTGCCCAGTTGTTGTAAAGAAGAAGGATGGTAGTATGCGATGTGTGCATCGACTACCTTGATTGAACAAAGTAACTATTCAGAATAAGTATCCTCTTCCTCGTATAGATGACCTGTTTTACCAGTTACATGGAGCGAATGTATTTTAAAAGATCAATTTGAGGTCAGGTTATCACCACTTGAAAATTTGGGGTGAAGATATTCCTAAAAGATAGCCTTTTCGGACTAGGTATGGGCATTATGAGTTTATGGTCATGTCATTCCGGACACCTAATGCTTCGGCCGTGTTAATGAGCCTGACGGTGGTATTTTTAAACCCTCCTGGATTCCTTTGTTATTGTGTTTATTGATGATATCTTGGTGTATTCTAATACCGAGCGAGGGCATGAAATCATTTAAGGCTTGTGTTGGGATTGTTGAAAAGTAGTTTTATGCCAAATTCACAAGTCCAATTTTGTTCTTGAATCAATGTCCTTTCTAGGGCATGTGGTTTCAAGGGAATTTGAGTTTAACAACAGAAGGTGGAGGTGGTGAGGCGGACAAGGCCAACGTGTTAGAAATTCGAGTTTTTGTGGAGCTGGCCAGTTACTACCATAGGTTAGAGTGAGGATTCACCTCCATCACTTTTGCATTGACTAGGTTGACACAAAAGGATGTGCCTTCCAAGTGTCTGAGGAATGTGAACCGAGCTTTAAGGATACTCAAGACTCTGTTAACCACAGCACCTATCTTGGTGTTGCAGTGGAATGTAAAGATTTTGTTGTGAATTGTGATGCCTCACACGATCTGGATTGGGTGTTGTGTTGATGTAGGAAGGACAGGTTGTGTATGCCTCAAAATAGCTTAAGATGCATGAAAGGAACTACCCCATGCATGATCTAGATTTAGCAGTGGTAGGTGTTTTCACTAAAAATTTGTAGGCATTATTGTATGGAGCTCAATGTAAGGTGTTCACAGATCATTGCAGAGATACAATATGTATTCTCCCAAGAAAGATCTCAATTTGAGGCAGAGGAGATGGATGGAGCTACTTAGGGATTACGATATCACCATCTTATATCACCTAGGGGAAGGCTAATGTGGTGCCGGACGCATTAAGCACAAACATGGTGAGCATGGGCAGCTTGGATTTCTTGGAGGCTACTTTAAGCATTATAGCCAGGAAAGTCCAGACCTTGGCAAACAGTGAGATTATGCCCCACCTAAGTGGTGGAGTGTTAGCTAACCTGGAGGCTAAATCACTTAGTGTTGGAGAAAATCAATGCTAGACAATTTGAAGATGAAATCTAGGAAAAATCGGAGATAAAGTCTGGGGAGAGGACAAAGTACTATTAGATGATGAAGGGGTCTTGAGAATAAAGGGCAGGTGTGTGTTCCCTGAGTTGGTGAGCTAACTAAAACTCTCTTGGCAAAAACTCACAACTCGAGGTACTCATTCACCCGAGTCCTCTCATGATCTGAAACAACATTATTGGTGGGGTAGGATAATGTGAGACATTATGGATACATTGCTTAGTGTTTAAATTGTTAGCAGGTGAAGTACAGCAAAATCCTGAAGGAGTTCTTCAGCAAATGCCTATCCCCACCGATTGGAAATGGTAGGATATCTATGAACTTTGTGGTTGGTCTTCCCAAGACTTTAGGGATATTCGACTCAATTTGGGTTATAGTGGATAGATTGACCAAGTATGCTCGTTCTTTATAGGTGACTTAAAATGCTGAGAGACTAGCCAAACTATATGTGAAGGAGGTTATTTGCGGTTACATAGGGTACTGTTTCCATTATACCAGGTAGAACTCTGTTCACTTCCCATTTTGGAGGACTTTACAGGTCGAGTTGGGTACAGGTTGGACTTGAGCACAGCCTTCCCATCCACAGATAGATAGAAATCAGAGCGCACTATTCAAGTGCTAGAGGACATGCTCCGGGGCGTGCGTAATAGACTTTGGGGGGCATTGGGACAAGTTATTACCCTTGGCAGGTTCGGTTATAACAGTAGCTACGACTCAAGCATTGGTATGGAACCTTTGAAGCCCTGTATGGGAGAAAGTGCATATCCCCAATTGGGTGGTTTGATATATTTGACGTGAGATCTTAGGGGATGGATTTGTTAAAGGAGTCCTTGGAAAAGGTTTGAATTATTCAGGACCGTTTGGTGACTGCTCAAAGTAGGCAGAAGCAATGCTGAACAAGAAAGTCAGGGACATGGAGTTCATGGAAGGGGGCAAGTGTTGCTCGAGGTCTCCCCCATGAAGGGGGTCCGAGGTTGGGAGAGCGGGGCAAGCTCAGCTCGAGGGTATATTGTGCCATTTGAAATACTTCGACGTGTGGGGAAGTGGCTTATGAGCTGGCATTGCTGCCAGAATTGTCTAGAAGTGCATTCAACATTCTATGTGTCTTATGCTGAAAAAATAACATGGAGATGAAACATATATCAAGTGGGACTCTATGATACTGGATGAGAATTTGTCATATGAGGACAGACTTGCTTAGCGATAGTATCCAGAGAGTGTGGCTTAGGTCAAGAATTCCGACAATAAAAAGTCCAGTGGAAGGACCGTCGTTGGAAGAAGCCACATGGGAGACCGAGGCTGATATGCGAGTCAAATATCCCAGTTATTCATACAATCTAGTATGTTCCTTCCTACTTTTGCAAAGTTGTTCGGAGGTGAAAAATATTTTAATCGGTATCTGATATAATGACCTGGATGTCGTTACGGGATGGTTAAGGGCAAAGAACATAGGAAATCTGGCTAAGAGTAGAATGAGGAGGTTGTCAAATAAAAATAGTATAAGCTGGGCAATTTGGGTAGCTACTGATCTGAGGTACGACTACAATAATGATTCTCTTGTAGTGAGACAGTGGTAGACACGGTCTCATTGTGGCAAAATGAGGGTAACCGCTGGGACCACTGCAACGACCCTATGGACGCTAAAGCGGATCCGCTACGGACGACGGAATTAGAATGTGGGTTTAAGTACAGGAAGTATGGGTTTACCGTTATTCTCAAAATCACGATCAAAATGTCTACAAACAATGGGAAAACCCTCCAAAGTAGTGAAACCCTTCACCATGGTAAAGATTTTTCGATTGTTTATCTCTACATAGTAATATTGATCCTGAATCCTTAGACCTTTAATAGTGAAAGGAGGATGATACAGATGGTTAGACAGGAGAAGGCTGAAATATGAGAAGATTTTGGTGTGTATAGAATTGATAATTAGGAGTATTGATCACTCCCTATGGTTATTATTGAGAACAAGGATTATGCGATAGTGGGACCTAGAACTTAGTAAAATTAGGGTTCACTTTTGAAAGTTCCCTGAAGGGGAGAGTTTGATCTTCTGACCTTTATTTCAAAGAGTGAGTAATGAATTACACTTTGTTTTGTTGTAGATTACGAGAAATTCAAAGTTGTGAGAAAGGGCAAGGCGCCGGTGGAGTGATTGACTCATCGTGTTTCAATTTGAGGTAGGTTATGGTTATAGGGTTAGACCTGCATTGTGGCTTGTATGCTTATGCAATAATTTATATTTGATTGGCCTTGAACATTTCCTTGTTATGAGAATTTTATGTCAATAAATGGAAATTATCATGTTGATATGAGATGAATATAATCTGTTGTTTACATTCATGTGAAGTGTGTAATGAACCCCGTGTTATGAATATGTCATGTGAACTTAGTGTTGCATTTGAGAAAAGTGAGGGAATAGAGCATAGACTCTAATGAATTGATAGGTTTATATATATGGTTTTCAATTATGTATTTTTGCACCTTATTGTGATTTAAGGATGAATGTAGAAATATTAGCCCATTACAAAGAAGCTAGAGGCTTTCGGAGCCTAAAGGGGATTATGGGGCAGGCAGAATGTGTGTTAGGAGGCTCATGTCGAAGGCATCCGGACTAGCATATGAGTGGGAGCAGGTACCAAGCCAGTACGGTAGATGAATTTCTAGAGTCCTTGCATGTCATGACTGGAAGGGTAGAAATAAGACCCTGCAGCATGTGAGTACACTGATTGTGTGATTGAGTATTTATGGTGAGATGGTGGAGACATGTGACCAGTATGTAATTTTGGTTTTCATATAATGCACGTTACTTATGTGGTGTTTTACTTATATGCAAATGAAGTGTATGAAATATGTGCTGAGAGGTTGTGTCAATTATAGTTATGTAATTTTAGTGTTCAAAGCAAGTCTCTAGTTCTAAGTGTGACTTGTCACAATGTCGCAACCGATGAGTGGTTTATGCCGTATTTCCTGTTGAACTCGTGAGTGATTCTTGATGATGTTAATTGTTGTTCTTAAGCGTGTTTGTCTGAGATATATTGGTGGATCATGTGAATAATGAACTTGTTAAACTGAAGAATTGGCAAAGTGCAGCATAGTCGAGCTCACGCCTAAGGTAGTACTGCTGCAGTGAAAACCTTTCCATTGCAGTGAGACCACTGTAGTGGTCAAGTGACTGCTGTAGCGAATGGCCCAATCCAGTAAGCAAACCGACTGTTTTCCTTAGTGGACATTTTGTGTATGAAATGTTTTGTAGGTTCTTTTTATGTTGAAGACCGGTTTTGTATTATTTATTCTTTGTGCATATTTGTTATTTTTAGGGTAGGCCGATGATGCCTACCTGTACTGTACTTTTATTACTGACCCTACGCCTGCACTTCTTTTCTGAGTGCAGAATTTGATCCAAGAAGTTCTCGTCCTCACCTATAAATTAGCGGAGTTTGAGAGGTGAGCTGATCAAGAAAAATACCAATCTTCCATGAGGATGTCTTTCTTTTCCACGCATTTGATTTTCCTTTGTTTTAGACTTAGCATTTCCTAAAGTTGTAAGAAGCCGTCCTGGTGCAATGACAATTAGGTATTGCGATTTGTAGTGGTTGTTTGAAATTAGTTACTCTTGATAATTAACTTAATTGTTGTATTTTGGAGAGAGTTTTCTTGTGAATGATAAATTTACGGGCTAATGTTGAAATTATTGATTCTCTACGGGATTAGTATGGGTACCAATCACGGCCAATTGGACCATAACAAAAAAACACACGCCTTGTTCATTCTCATTAGTTTTTAACAATCAAACTTGCCTTGTTTCATTTGAAATTAGAAATTTTATAATTCACTTTTCCCCCTATTTTCCTTTTCACATTATATACAATGATGTATACTAAATTGATCCATTTTCCAACTCTGATTGATCTATCTCAATTTCTTGTGGGATTTAGGCTGACACTCATTGGGTATTTTTGTTTTTGAAATGACTACTGCCATCTCCCTTAACCGGGAAAGATGTATTGAGCATTATCAAAAAATAGCGTCGTAGTCGGAGAATTGAGTATGATTGCCATTAGTTGTTCATTAATTCAATTTTTTTTTTGTCATCTTGTGTTGTTTTTACGTTGTTGTTGTGCTTTTGTTGTTTGCATAGGTATTGTGAGAATGGCTATCTTCATGACCGCTAGAGACGCACAGGCATCTTCATGTACAGATTCTGCTCAGTGGATAATGAAATATGGAAAAAGGAGGAGGAGGAATTCTATGTTGGTAAAAATTATGAATTAGGTGGGGCGATAGCAATATATATGAGTTTCCATCCTAGATATCAGATGAATTTACATTAGCAGCTCAAACTCCACTCCTGATAAAGCATGAAATGGACATTATAATTAAAGAACTAATAAAGATTGGGGTCGATTTGTCATGACCTGAACGGAGGATCGGGTCGCCACATGGGACAAGGAGCCCCAAGAGACTCCAAGTCTACCCGTAGCATGAACATACATCTGCTCATCCAATAAAACTGAAGAATCAACAAGATAATCATAGCGGGAAGTCTACACTAAACATAACATCAGAATACACTATCTAAGCTGAATACATCCTTTGTCTGAAAAAGCCTCTAAATATGACGAAAGTTGATGGGACAAGACCTTCTTTCGGAAAGTAAGAAACTGAAAATACATAAAGAGAGGAAATCCAAATAAGTTTAGTCCTCAGAAGATGAGGACTCACCAACAAGATGCTAACTCTGAAGACTGACTATGAATGAGCTGAGCCTAAGAACTGGATCCTGTATCATGAAATGATACGACATAAGTATAGTAGTCGGTACATGGAATGTCTTGATATGCAAGGTAAGAAAAACCGTTAAAGTAAATGCAAATCATTTAAATACATGCATAATGTAAAACATAAATATTAAGAATCTGCGAATAGGGCTTACATGCATTCTTTCTGAAATCATGATCTCATCATAACATAACATAACATCATAACTGAATCGATTGACTTAAAGCATAAATGTGATAGTCATGAGTAAGCCGAACATTGGTCAAACACCTTTAGAACGTAGCCATAGATATATAAATCTCATGAATGATGAGAATGCCTCAACACCCAAAATCATGAGGAATAATGGGAACTGAAATCTTTTTAATTTGACATACCCGCGATGGGGGAAAACTGCGTGGTCCCAACTATCACACTCCAGTGGGTAGAGCTGTCCAAATCCTTGCCAGGGCTAGGGACGATACCACGTTCCATCCCAGCAATAAACTGTGGAGAATAGGGCAGGAATAGCTCACAAGGGAGGTCTTGAAGTTATATATAATAGTATAAACCTATGTTGGCGTGTAGTTCAGAGGCATAGGATGATCAGTCCTTGACCTACTCGGTGCTAGACACTACTGCCAAAAAACATTACATATGCTCTACACATGTTTTCAACGAAGCTCAACATCGCATATTAATAAAGCCCAATAATCAAATGCATCCTCAAATATGAAAACGCGCATGAGAATACCCCCAACCAACCATACCACAGAATGAAAGATAATTAAGTCTTTGCTCCAAAATAAATATAGAGCGCTTAATTCGAGAAATCATAAATCATACTTAAAACATGTGGGCATTGCCCAATACTTTTCATTCTTGAAAATACTCAATCCAAATCAATATAATTATAAATATAGTTGCCTTGAAAACATGCTTTTCAAATTCCTCAACATCTCATCATATTCATACATTCATCACCAAATCTCTTCTTTCATGAACTTCTCATCAATGTACTTTTTAATTCATAAAACTAGAAGCTTGATTTTTAATTGAAAACATTATAAAAACTTACACTTATGCTTTACTTAATTTAATGTTAGAAGTACATATTTAATCATACCCACGTGAAATTTACGTAAATTCATTGCATTTGGAGTTGAAATCCCATAAATTTGACATAGAAAATTCATGATTTTAAGAAGAGGGTTGGAGAAAAAATGTTGTGAGAAAGTGCCAATTTAAAACCCTACATGCCTTATTTAGTGATTCAGCACACTTCTACGATTGCCCAAGAGGTGAAAAGAATTTGAAGAAGCATAAACTTGATACCCTCTCTAACCTTCTGCCTTTGCGTGCATGAATGTGAATGGCCTAAAATGAACTTATCCCTTTAAAAGAAATCATTCATAACTCAAAAACAATGTAGTTTAGGCCTTAGGATCATAGAAATGATGGAAAAGCTTTACTGCAGCCAGTTGGACCCTACAAGGGACCTAAGCCATCTCTACGGCCATGACACAGAGTGGCTTGATCAGTGAAGTACTTGCTAGTCAAGTCTTCTAGGCTCGTCACGGGTTACTCCACAATTCGTTACTGGTGACCACGACTTGTGGTAACCACTGGGTTATGTACACTATCATGGACTTGTCTTTTACTTCCACAATGTTGTTACAACCCTCCCCTGGGCATCTTGGTAGTAGCAGCCACGACTCATGGGTCCTTCCCCGTCATTTTGCCTCTTTTCCACTTCTCTCTTTCACTCATCACTCCTCACGGGTCGACCTAATGAGTTGTGGGGCCTGACCACACATTCCAAGTGGTCACGTTCGTGGGGATTCCATTCTAATTTCAAAATTATCATCTGGGCCTCACTGCAGTCACATCACAACTGGCATTGAGTGCTCCCACAGTTTATCACAACTTTGTCGATTCCACACAGTACCAGATTTGCAGTTTTTCTCGTTTCAACTCTCGAGTCTAATCTTTGGTCTTCGGAGTATAAAAATATATATCCTTGGGAACATTCGTCCTTGAATGTTGGAAAACATACAAAAGCAAAGAAATGCAATCATTAATTCAAATACGAATCATTTAAGATGGAAGCGCGGAATGATTAGCCCTAATTCAAACTACATAGTTGAACTGAATTCACGAATCATACATACATCCATATACATAAAAGAAACTTAGGCACAGGAACTGAATATGAAAACTAAGTAGAGTTTTGGGCAAGCGATACCTCAAGGCGGAGGCGAGGCGGTAGAGAGAATAAATGCGGGTTCTAGCCATCATATCCTCTTCTGCTTCCCACGTAGCTCCCTCAACATCTGCTGATTCCTCCATAACACTTTAACTAAAGTTACTTCCTTATTCGTTACCCTTCGAACCTGACGATCCAGTATTTCAACTGGAACCTCCTCATAAGCCGACCTTGTCTTTCAAACTAACAACGTCACTAGGACAACTAGATTGGATCACCAAGCTTCTTTAAGCATGATACATGAAAAGACAGGATGCATGAAAGCTAATTCTGAGGCAGCTCCAATTCGTATGCTACCTTGCCAGCATCTCAAAATCCGTCTAGGCATAAGCGGGGACTGAGTTTCCCTTCTTCCGAATCTCCTTACTCCTTCATGGGAGACACCTTCAAATACCCATTCATCCAACACTAAATTCTAATCCTCTCCTTCTCCTCCAGCATAGGACTTTTGGCGACTCTAAGTAGTTTCAACACTGTCCTTATCAAGCTGAACCTTTTCTATAGCCTTATGAACCGAATCTGTTCCTATCTCCTTACATACTCACCAACCTCAAACCAGCCAATGGGAGATCTCATCTCCTTCCATAGAGAGCCTCGAACGGTGTCATCTAGATACTGGAATGATAGCTGTTATTGTATGCAAACTCGATAAGAATAGCAGTCATCCCAAATACGTTTGAAGTCAATCACGCATGCTCTCAACATGTCTTCAAGAGTTTGAATTGTCTGCTCCGCTTGACCATCCGTTTGTGGGTAAAATGTTGTCCTAGGCTTAACCTGAATACCAAGTCCTTTTTGAAACGACCTCCAAAATGAGAGGTAAACTGAGTACCTCTATGATATGATGGACGTGGGCACTCCATGCAACCAAACTAGCTCAGTATATAGTTTAGCATAGTCCTCCACTGAATCTGTGGTTTTGACTGGTAGAAAATGAGCAGCCTTGGTCAACCTGTCTACCACAACTCAAATGGAGTCATATTGTCGACGAGTATGAGGCAATCTTATGATGAAGTCCATATTGATTTCTTCCCACTTCCAAGTAGAATCTTGATATCCTAAAGCACACCTACGATCTCTAATGCTCGACTTACTTGCTGGCAGTTTGAACACTTAGCTATGAATTTTGTGATATCCTTCTTTATGCCATTCCACCAATAGATTTTACGTAAGTCGCGGTACATATTAGTGGAACTTAGATGGATAGAATAAATAGATCCATGAGCCTCGTGCAACATCCGGCTCCTCAAATCATCAACATCCAGAACACATACGTGACCCTGGTATCGGAGCACACCATCTCCCCTTTGGAAGACCTCTACCTTTTGATTTTGAACCGCTTCCTTTAACTTTACCAAAATAGGGTCCTCATCTTGTCTAGCCTTTACATCAGTCACCAATGAAGATTCTGATCCGTTCTAAACAACAACACCGCATTGGTCCAAGTCAACAAACCTAACTCCCAATCTTGCGGGTCGATGCACATCTTTCACCAGCTCTTTTTTCCCTCATCCCACATGGGAAACACTCTCGATAAATTTACTAAACGCATCCTCCACTACATTAGCCTTTCCCGGATGATATAGGACACTCATATCATAGTCCTTGAGTAGCTCCAACCACCTCCTTTGGCAAAGTTATCCTTCAGTTCAAACACATATTGTAAGCTCTTATGGTCAAGTAAAGACATCCACGTGGACCCCATACAAGTAAGGTCGCCATATCTTCAAGGCGAATACCACCGTGGACAATTCAAGATCATGGGTCGGGTAATTCTTCTTATGAACCTTTAGTACAGTCTAGAGGCATATGCTAGTACCTTTTCCCTTCTTGCATTAATACACCCAAGTCCAATCCTTGAAGCATTACAATACACCACGAATCATCAGTACCCTCCTGTAGAGTTAACATAGGTTTTGAGGTAAGTCGAGTCTTTAACACCTGAAAGATATTTCTCACAAGCCTTCCGACCAATGAAAATTTCACTTTCTTGAGTCAATTTGGTCAAGAGTGATGCAATCGATAAGAAACCTTCCATGAATCTTTGATAGTAAGCGCTGGGCAGGAAGCTCTGAATATCTTAAGGATTCACCAGTCTAGGAGCAATTCTTCACTGCTTCTATTTTCTGAGAATCCATCTTTTATACCCTCACTTGATACACATGGCCCAAATGCGACTGAGTTTAACCAAACTTGCACTTGCTTGAATTTGGCATACAATTGGCGATCCTTGAATGCGCAGCACTACTCTCAAATGAGTGGCATTCTCTCTCAACTCTGAGACATATCAAGATATCATCGATAAAAACAATCACAAACATATCCATGTATGGATTGAACACCCTATTCATCAAGTCCATAAAAGTTGTAGGAGCATTCGTTGGTCAAAGACATAATTACAAACTCATAATGACTATACCGCGTCCTGATGGCTGTCTTCGAGATGTCGCTCTCCTGGACTCTGGGTTGGTATTGCCAGATCTAAGATATCTTCGAGAAACACTTAGAACCCTAAAGCTGGTCGAATAAATCATCAATCCTGGGTAAGGGATACCTTTTCTTATTAGTGAATTTTCAATTGCGATAATCCATCATGCAAAGAGAACCATCTCTACTTTGGACAAAGAAACTAGTGAACCCAATGAGACTTGCTCGGTCCCTAATGAAACCTTATCTAATGGTCCTTCAATTGCTCTTTCAACTCTTTTGGCTACAGTGGAGCCATTCGGTAAGGAGGAATAGATAGGCTGCATGCTGGGAAGACGGTCAATACCAAAATCAATCTCCCGCTGGGAGAATTCTCGGTAAATCATCTGAAAGACCTCAGGATACTCTACTACTGGGATAGACTGGATAGTTGGGTCTCGAACATTGCATCCTTAACCCTAACTAGATGGTACACACAATCTTTAGAAATTATCTTTCTAGCCTTGGGTAGGAAAGGAAACGACCTACAGGCACAGATGAACTGCCCTTCCATTCTAAGATGGCTCGCTCGGAAATCTAAACCCTACTGCCTGGGTTCTACAATTAGCGAGGCATAACATGCAATAGCCAATCCATGCTAAGGATAACATCAAAATCGGTCATGACTAACTCTATCAAATCTGTTGAGTTGACTTTCTAAAGGATTGAGAACAGAGCAGCATCTATGCCACCCATCAAGCTATAGAAGTGAATCACCTACTGGAGTAGAGACTGACAAAGGGTTCTGATAAGACTTCGGGACTAACTCCGGCTTCGGCCCACATAAAGGGGTCACAAGGACAAGGTAACCTGGATCTATAAAGCATACATCAAAGATGAAAAAATCGCCTGCGCATACCAGTGACCATATCCGAGGAGACCTCCTTCTCCCGGCAGGATGCTAAGGCATAGAATCTGTTTTGCGCTGACCGCCACTGTCTTCCAGTAGATGCTCCACGATGTACGAGCGTGTGGGTGGGGATGCGGGGCAGAAGCTAGACCTCAGCCCCCATCATGATCCTGTCTCTCTATGGAAATATCCAAACACATGTGTCCGGGCCCCCACAAAACAAGCACCTGTACTTTCTAAGCACTGGCCCGTGTGCCCTCCACCACATCTGCGACAAGCTAGAATGTTAGAATCTGCGGGAGTCCTGCTGACCCCTTGAGCCTGATGCTCCTTACTCGATCATGCACCTAGGCCTGGCCTCGGCACCTGGTACTAAAGATGCTGGGCTGAAGATCTCGATGGTCATTTGTCCAGGTGCCCACCACACGACCCTCGGCTATGAGAATCTGTGGTCATTGGTCTTGGCCCTCTTGGCCTCCCTCTCTCTTAGATGTGCCACCTCCATCTGCTGGTGTACAAGACTATCTTAGGGAAGTCCATATCTGGTAGAACATGGCGGTCCTACAATCCTTGTCCAAATATCTCATCCTTCATGAACGAGCTGCTCATAACCTCGATCGACCACTAACTGCAGGGGCGTACTTTGATAGCGAGTGAACTCAAAAGCCTGTCAGGCACCGACATCCTTCCTTGCTTTAAATTTTAAAATTAGCTGCTATCAACTCCCTCATCTCACGAGGGAAGAACCGATCTAAGAATGCAACATGGAACTCCTCCCAAGTAACAAGATACAGTCTGGTGGCCGTACTATTTTTCCATTGTTGAAACTAGATGTATTGTGACCCCTTCCCAGTAATTAGGAGCCAACTACGCACACTGAAGTCCATTCACCCCCATGACTTGGGTGATCTTCACAATCTATCCTATGAACTCCTGTTAGATTCCTCATCTACATTTTACCCGAGGAACTCCGACAGGTTCATTCTCATCAATCTCTAACTCAGACACTACCATTTGTTTGCGGGACATATGCCACAGCCTACTTGGCTTTGAGCGGTCAAGGCATGCGAAGCATCTAAATAGCTGCTCAAAACTCAGTATGGGCAACCGACTCTGGTGCCTGGTGCTCCTGAACTGGTGGAGGGACTGCATGCTATTTCATTGCTATCATTGGCCTTCCTCCATTCATTTCTTCTACCGTTTTAGTCTTCGGGGAGCCACTTGGATTCTGAAATGCGCGAATAACCACAATTAGAAGGATAGGAGACATTCATCACTTTGACATAGATCATGAAAAGAGGAACATTTCCTAAACATTCGTAGCCTCTTTGTCATAAGTGTGGCGCACTTCTCACCATGAAAAAGCCTCTACTGCTGCGGTTTCAGACACCTAGGACACTTCAAACCTATTTCTGTTTTTGTTTCCAGTTTTCTGGCAGAATGGAGGCTCGGGTCATAACACGGGACAAGGATCCCCTATAGACTCAAGTCTACCCATGGCATGAACATACATCTAACTCATCTAATATAATTGAAGAATCAACAAGAAAATCATAACGAAAGTCTAAATAAACCATAAATCGAGAATACAAAATCTGGTGAATACATCCTTTGTCTGAAAATCCTCTAAACATGACAGTTGATGGGACAAGACCCCAGCAACTCAGGAAACGAAACTGAAAATACATAAAGGAAATCTAAATAAGTCTAGTCCTTGGGAGATGAGGACTCTAAAAAACGTAAGATAGAATGACTATGAACAGGGTTGAGCCCGAGGCGGATCTGTATGTGAAACCATACAACATAGAGTATGTGGTTAGTACGTGGAATGTGTCAAGTATCCAAGGTAAGAAAAACTGCTAAAGTAAGTAAAATCATTTAAAGGCACGCATAATGTAAAACATAAACAATAAGAATCTAAGTAGGGCTTTTCATGCATTCTTTTTACGAAATCATGATCTCATCATAACATAACATAAAATCATAATTGAATCGATTGATTCAAAGTACAAAATCTGATAGTCATGGAAGTAAAACTAATCATTGAGTCAAACCTTCTTACCATGTATAGATATATAAATCTCATGAATGATGGGCATGCATAACTCTAAAATCAGAGGAACAATGGGAGACTTGTCTTTTAGCAAAATACCATGATAGAGCATCGTGGTTCTAACTATCACACTCAAGTGGGTAGAGCCACCAAAGCCTTGCCAAGGCTAGGGACGATACCATGATATCGATATCAAGCTCGTGGGCCATTAAGGTGAGGATAGCTCACAAGGGAGGTCCCAGTAATATATATATTATAAACCTACATTGCGCTTTGTTAAGAAACATGAAAGATGAAGAGAATACAATACAAGTGTTTAGCATTGGTTTCGAATCACTTCGTGTAACGCCCTAATTCGTTAATTCACCATGGTCCCACAATACTAGTTGTAGGGTTTTAACCTTTTTCATGATTGTAAGATCGTTATTAGCATTCATATACAAACACATCATTAAATATTTACAAGATGATTGAAAAGAAACTCTCTTGAATATTGCAAGAATTGATGTTGAATAATTCAAGAACAAGGAAGAAATCAAAGCACGAAAATCTCCAAGGCTTGAACTAAAATTCACTAACAACTTGTCTCACCGGTGAAAATAAAACTCTATGTTCAACTCTCTAGTACTCTAATTGGGTCTAATTGCTGAAATAACCTAAAAAGTATTTATACAAATAATGAAACCTTCTTTAAGTAAACATGGGAAACTACCAAAAACTGTCTCCCACCTTCACATACGACCCGTAAAAAGTTGTACATGTCATACCTTGACTTGTACATTGGGCGCTTTCTATTTGAATCTGGTAGAGTGTTGAATTTTGTGTGCTCATGCAAGAACCTACGAGTCGTACAATCTTTCTATGGCTGAACTTGCCTACACTTGCTGACATTCTCTATTAACTTCCATTGGATAGCTTGTATGACTCGTACCTTAGTTCCACAATCTGTGACTCTTTGTCGTACCTTGAGTTAATGGAGTCTTCTATTCTTCTGGTCTTTTCCACGGTTACTTGGTATGGGTCTTAGGTAGGTCTCGTGACTCGTGATTGTCACCCATGCCAAGACACTTGGCCTGTGCAATTCCTCTTGAAACTTTCCACGACTACCATTGTATTAGCTCTCATACCGAGGATGGTATGGCTCATAGCATGAGTGGTAACTTGTCCTTGCCTTATACTTTGCTCCTAGGCCTTTCCACAACTCTCAGTACTGCTCGTATCAGAATGGTACAGGTGTACTGAGATCCATACCAACCACTTTTCTACATGTTTCTCTATCTTTTGCACAATTCAGAGCTCTAACATCTATTTTCCTAAAAACAAAGTAAAGTGCCTCAATATCCATATAAACACACCTAAGTCCATGCTAGTTTCCCGAATTTTAAGTGTCGAAGATATTTGCAAACTCACAGCATATCAACAACCTCAACTTAAAAGACTTTCCATGTCCTCAGGCAAGAAAACAAAACTAAAAATGATGCTTAACTCGAAAGTAAACCTAGAATACCCACAGCCGGCACAACAACATTTGCACGATGAACCACAGTCAGCTAACCCCTTTTCGGTTCAAACTAAGTCCTTCATCACACATATTTAACACAATCAATGACATACTGGGATCAAGATATGGAATCCACTATTGAACAATTGAGCTACCATTAATGGTATTTACATAGATAATTGGTAGAATACAACACAAGCCAGGTACCCTCATAACAAATGAAGTCCCATACACTCAAAATATATAACAATATGAAATGGCAGATTTCTCTGCCGACTCTTTGGATAGTTAAACTAGGATCACTATAGGGCTTTGTTCGGCTTATAATATAGGATTCGGGCTAGGCATTATAAGTATGGGATTAAGTGTCAGCTTCCTCCTTGGAACTGACATACTCGTAAACATCACTTTACACTTTACCCCATTTTTCCAGATTTTAACTTTCCTCCATTTTCTCCATTTACTTGCAATATATGGGTATGATGTGCTTTTCTCAAATTTTTATTCCTTTTTCTCTTGTATTTTATTTTCATATTTCTTTTTCAGCTCTTTTTTCTTTCTTCTCACTACATCTCATCTTTAACCTTGTTTGATTAGATGCGCCATTTTCATTTGTTGTCTGGCACATTTACTATGTGCCTTCGTTGAATTTTGGTGGTGACCACCATTCTCGGAAGATGGATTAATAAGGTTGTATTCAGTTGATGGTTTAGTTAATCAAAAAATGTGTAAGAGCTGAAAAAATCGGGATCAAGGATTCATCATCATTTGTTAGGGTCATGTAAGCAAAAGTGGATAAAATAAATAATGGCCTATGATCATCTCTAACCAACTATCCTAAAACCTATTAAAGTAAGACCAACCGGGCAAGTTCTAGATCCTCTATGCAGTATTGAACTAGGTATACATCCTCACTCCTCCTATACCGGTTTGCATTGAGATCTTTATCCAGTTCATTCATGAATAAGTCACAACTACTCATGCTCATAGTTTAAATTCCATACGAAGATCACAAGAAGTCATGAAATTGTGATCAACTACACAGCTAACATAAAAATTTTCAAATCAAGGCCAATTTTTCAAAAACATCCAAACTAGTGCATTTATTAGCTGCAAAGTAATTCTAAGCCACTTATAATTAAACAGAACAACCCTAAACATGTCGGTTCTACTAGATATGTCAGGAAAAGAAAATGGCAACAAAACCCTCGGATGAATTAAAATTCCCAAAAATACAAGTACCCCCATTTGAAAAACATGCTTCATTCCCAAAGCATAAAATATATAAGAACAAGGGAAAGGGACATACCTGTGGCACCTAAGCGCTCTATCATCTGCGGAATTGGTACTTCTCTTTTGCATCGGTTGCTCTAGCGGTGGTCGGCACCCTCAATTGTACAACTGTTGGGGGATTGGTTACCCCATTATCATGCTCAGTCGCTTTTGCAACCTCAAGATCTATTCTAGTTGATTGTGGCTCCCCCAGAAGGAGTCCTTTCCCACCCAAAATCACTCTCTGGGCGATGTGGAGCTCCCTTCTCTTTTGGCTCACTCCTGCAACTCAGAGCATATGTGCATCATGAGCTTACGGGCTCTCCACTCTCGCTCGCTTTCTCTCTTTTCTTCTCTTCTTTTCTTCTTCTTTGAGGGCTCATTTTCATCTTCCTCCAAGACCATATTCTTTCCTTTCATCACACTAGCAACCCTCGGGACCAGTATGCCTCCCAAGTCTAGTTCCTCATGAGCTTAGCAACTATGTTCGGAAGAGTTAGAATATTTATGATTGTCGGCTATCTATTCGACCATTCGATTCACTTGACTCCAAATATGCAGCAACTCATCCTAGATGCTACCAGTCTCTAGCTACTCTGGTAAATGCTTATTAAACCGGCGCTCGGAGTCCATCCAATCCGACCATGCAACCCCCTCACAGCCTCTTCTATCTCTGCCTTTGCCTAAGGTTTGACGTTCTCCATCGTGGACAACACTTTCCTTTCGGTCACCATCAGCCTCTTTGCCTAATTTTGGAGGTAGTCATGTAAAACCAAAACATACCCAGTTGGGGTTTGGCTCGGGAGACTCATTGGAGGTGCAAGCTGAAAGTCTTGGGTCTTTTTGCCTCTATATGGCCGACCTCTGTAGCCGATATCTCATCCTACTCCACTGAGGTGGGGTCATTAACCTTCTCGCCCCCAGATGCCGATGGTACTAGAACTGTAGTAGGAAGTCTAGCCCAGATCATTGGGTTTATTGTCACATTGAACGTACATGCGGATCGTGAAGCAGGGACAAAGGGACCTTGTGGGACCCCAAGTAAACCTATGGCACATGCATACATCTAATCTCATTACAGCAAAGTAGAATACTTAGCATAAAACATGAAATGCAAACATAGCATAACAACAAAGTACTGGACATATACATAAGCCGAATTCTACATCACGTAAAGCACGTATTACATAAGTTGGGTTGATGGGACAACATCCCCAACTAACCAATAACACGAAACATAAATTACATGAAAGTCTATCAGATGACCCTCAGTTATGAGGACTCACCAGTAGCTGAAGTCAGAACTGAGATGAACTAAGGATGAGGATGAGCCTGAGTTCGGATCTTTGTATCATGAAATGATATAACATAGAAAGTGTGCGGTCGATACGTGAAATGTACCAGTAATGCAAGGTAAGTAAAATGAACATTTAAAGTAAAATAAACTCATAAATAAACATAGGAGAAGGACATCATGCTTGTATCTTAAACATCATAAGTAAACATACGACTCAAGACTTTCAAATTGTTCACTTAAATCATTTCATTATCATAATCGCAAGCAAACTTTATCAAAACATTACTTGAGCCAATAACGAAAATATAACAATGCATAAACATGCGAAACAATGGGAGGACTCGTCTTAAAAGACACCATCATGGTAGAGCCTTTCATGATGCCCCAACTATCTCACTCAAGTGGCAGAGCCGACCCTGGCTTGCTGGCAGAGTCGTGCATTAGGCGTGATATCACATTTGGGGGAATCTCATTATCAATACAATATATTATTAGAAACCCATAGTGGCACGTGGATATGAGAAACCGACGTAGTCCTTTGAACACTGGGCTGCTCGGTGCTAGACACAACTCCCAAAAACATGAATATAGCCTCATACGTAAATCAATAACATCATGCATTAAAATTTATTGGCTAAGATATAACATTTATCATTATTGATCCCCTTTAAAACATGCTTATCCAGAATCCAAAGGCCCTTTTCATCGGCCAGAAGCATCATAAATCGATAAATTATGTAATTCGTTCATAAATTTTAAATCATTCTTCAACATGTGGGCACTGACCAATACCTTGACATATTCAATTCTTTCCAAAAGAGTATGCTCATAAAACATGGGTAATTTGAAACCATGTTTCCATCATCAACAAACTCAAAATATTGAATATTCATTTTAAATCATAACTTTCATGAACCTTTATCAAATGGGCATTTTTATTTAAAAGGTGATAAATGATTTTTAAAAGAAAATAATATAAAATCTGCCGTACATTCATCATTCAATAATTAAAACCCAATTAAATCATACCCATAAGAAATCACATTTCATGGATTATGGGTAAAATCCCATAGAACTTGTTAGGAGTATTCATGATCTAATCGAAATTTGGGCATGAGTGTGAAAGGAATCACCCATTCTAAACCCTACATACCTGGAAATGGATTGATTTCAATGTTCCTTAAATACCCCACAAGAAATTGATGGAATTTTGGAGAAGAAGGCCTTGAATCTCCCTAAAACCTCTCTAAAGCTCTTGCATGGGAATGGGTATGCCTTAGGGACTTACCCAATCTTATCACACTCAAAAAATATACAAAACGACGTAGTTTAGGGTCTAAAAGAATGAAAAAATAAAAGAAATACCTTAATATAATTTCCCTAAAAAACTAGTCTGGACGGACCAGCGACACGACTAGCAGGTCGTTGCATGATACCATGACTCATGGTATTGAGTCGGTTTGGGTCCACTACGTCACGAAGCCTTAGGTTTCTTCCCGACTCATTAGGATGAGTCATTACCTTAGTCAACGGATCGTTGGATCGTCCGTTGTCAACTCCTTGACCAATCTGACACCCTTACCTGGCCTCACCCGATAGTGGTGGCTTCCAACTCAAGTTGTGGTCTCAATCCGTTGCATGCACTAGAATTATCAACCCACAGCAATGACTTGAAACAACGGATCATCTCTTCTCACCACAGATCGTGGGATGCCCCATTGTTTTTCCCATCAACCTATGTTCAGCCCTTCCTACGACCGCTAACAACGACTCATTATTAATGCAACGAGTCGTTACACCATCCGTTGTCACCACTGCTTCCCTGAACCCCATACCACGATGCTTCCGACGGCTCGTGGTATCCAACCTAAGTCATTGGGTCACCCATCACCGACGATATTTTGCCAATTTTCTGCACTTTCAAATTCAACTCCCAGGTCTATTCTGTAGAGCCTTCCTGAAATTATTACAATATCTCATCCTTGGAAACATTCATCCTTGAATGTAGGAAACAACAGCAAACGAAATATACAATTTATGATAGCCATATGCGATCATCTTGAATTTTCACGAATGACTACCTCATAAAACCATATTGCTAGATTTACAGTCTCATACTTCACATACACATTCATACACAAAAATAAACTTGTACACATGAACTGAACAAGAAAAATTGATTAGAGGTCTAGGGCAGAACTAATACCTCAAGTGGAAGGCCGAGCCGGTAGAGAATAGGTGTGGGTATCTAGCCATCATATCCGCTTTGTCTTCCCATATAGACTCTTTAACATGTTGATTTCTCTATAATACCACTTTAACTGAAGCTACTTCTTTGTTCCTCCCAGCCTCTGAACCTGACGATCCAAGATCTCCACTGGGATTTCTTCATAGATGAGGCCATCCTTTACCCCAATGTTATCCACCGGGACTACTAAGGCTGGATCACACAGCACTTTCTCAAAGTGATACATGAAACACAGGATGAACTGAAGATAACTTCAAGGGAAGTCCAACTCATATGCAACCTTACCAACTCTCTTCACAACTCGATAGGGACCAACATAGCTGGGACCGAGTTTACCTTTCTTTCGAACCGCATGACTTCCCTTCATGGGAGATACCCTTAGAAATACCCAGTCGTCACATCAAACTCCAAATCTCTTTCTCACATCAGCATACGATTTTGATGACTCTGAGCAGTTTCAACCGGTCGAGTTATCAACTAAACCTTCACCGTCGCCTCGTGAACTAAATGCAGCCCTATGCGTAGCTTCCTGCAACCTCACACCATTCGATGGGAGATCTACACCTTCACCTATAAAAGAGTCTCAAACTATGCCATTTGGAAACAGGAGTGATAGCTGTTATTATAAGCAAACTCGATTAAGGGCAAATGATGTCCCAACTACCTTTAAAATCCACAACACATGCCCTCAACATATCCTCGAGGGTTTGAATTATTCGTCTGCTGGCCGTCTATTTGCGAATGGAAACTTGTGTTGAGATTGGCTTGAATCCCAAGTCCCTTTTGAAAATAACACCAGAATTTGGAGGTAAATTGAGTATCTCGGTCTGAAATAATAGACAAAAAGGCAGTCCATGAAGTCTGAACCAACTCTCGAATATAAAATTTAGCATAATCATCCACTTGAATTCATGGTCTTGACCGATAAAAGTGTGCAACCTTAGTTAACCTGTCTACCACCACCCAAATAGAGTAATAGTGTCGGCGAGTATGAGGTAGGCCTGTAGCAAATCCATATTTGTCTCATCCCACTTCCACGTGGGAATGTGAATATCTGAAGTACACCTCCTGGCCTCGTGCTCGACCTTCATGGCAGCCGGTTAGGAGCACTCGGCTATGAATTCTGCAATATCTTCTTCGAACCATCCTACCAATATATTTCTCATGAAGTCTCGATACATTCTCGTGGATCCTGGATGGATAGAATATTGGGTACCATGTGCCAGCATGCAATATCGAACCCTCAAATTATCAACATCTAGGACGGCACATAGTGACCACGATATGGGTAGAATGCGATCTTGGGAAGAATTGCATGCCAAGTGATACTCAATTGCTTCACTTCATCTTGTTTATCTATCGTTATGTGAGCATTCTCATGTGATTTTAGTTAAAACTGTGAATTTATAGTAACCAACATGATTAGTGTTGTTTTGCGAATGAAAATGGAATTTTGGGAAGCTAAGATACATGTTGGTAAAAATGGGAATGGACTTGGGAGAGTGGAAAAGGTGACTTGGAAGCGAGGAGTGGAAAAGGTCAAGGAAGAGCAGCAAAAATAAGGGCTCCACGATGGAGCCGTGTCACGCTGCCATCGCGGAGGCATTCTGCCTTGGGTGAATTTTTTTTGGCCATTTCCAGTGAAGCCCCGCGTTACCTCCGTGACACGGAGGCAGTGCCACACGATGCAAGCCGTGGCACGTTGAGTACATTTATCTGGGACATCAATTTCCAGTGTAGGTGTGTGATTGCACCGTGGCACATTGGCCAGGCTTTGCGATACAGGCCGTGGCACGCCGAGGTGAAATTGCTGAGGAGCCATATTCCAGAGAGGGTCCGCGATACCCCCGTGGCACGGAGGGAGTGCTCCACGATACACTCCGTGCCACGTTGCTTGTTATTTCGGAAAAAATTGTCAATAGTATAAATAACACATTTAGGTTTATTTTAAAACATTCTGACTTGGTTGAGCAAGAACGTGGGTTACAGGCAGTTGAGGGGACGAAAATTCTAGGGTTCTTCTCTATCGCTTACTCTTTTATCTCGATTGTTTGTATGATTTATACTCATTTGATGATGCTTAATCCACAAATGAGTGGCTAAATTCACTTCTTGCTGAGGTTAAGAACAATTGTAGTGGAATGTA
>JACEIK010010166.1:0-21194 GCA_018107945.1 Datura stramonium
ACACTTCCCTACAATTTACATGAGAATGTACACACATTGTTGGATAAACAAGGCAAAAGCGATGCATTTGAGTATCGATTTGGCATATAAATATACCCCTAATCACCATCTCTAGCTCTATAAAATCTGATGTAGTCTGACGACTGACAACCTCCACTGTACACCCCCGATAAACCCTTATGGCTATGATAAAGTCAACAACGGGTGTAGATACTAAAAAAGTTTGCCGAAGCAATTCTGGCACAATACTAACTTCCGAGCCATTAACGGTGCAACATAGGACAAGGTGGATCCCCGATCTATCAACAAATAAGCAGGATGAGAGAAAATATTCAGCATACCTGTCACAACATCTGGTGATGACTCTGAATCCTGTCTCCCCAATAATGCATAGGTACGTTCTAGGCCTGCACCTGAACTGTAGGCCCCTGATCTGCCTCGGCCTCTACCTGCTGAAACTAAGGGCCTGCGCCCTGGTTATTGTCCAATGCAAAATTTAATCAAGTTCGAGATTTAACCCAGTCGCACATAGCTCAGTTACCTCCCTGGTTATTGTCCTTTTCAAAAAAAAATTCAAGCAATGAGAGGACTCTCAGGGGGTTCGCCAAATTTTTATCAAGAATACAAGTAATATCTATCAATTTTGAAGGAATACACTTACTTGAATGTTGATACTTCACTCGTGAATCAAGACTAAGGTTTGTGTTATGATTTTAGATGTAATTTCTAAGCTAGAACTTGTTCAATGCTTCTTGGTAATGAGTTACGAGTGTGAGGGAGTCATAATTTTAGGTTTAGTGAGTTTCGAGAAATAGCATATTTCGTTTAGGCTTATATAGGTCTTAGGGCCGATTTAAAAATCTGGGACGAATTGGGTAGATTTAATTTTTTTGACCCGTCACGACTTGTACCACGAGTCGTAGGAAGATCCTACAACTCATCCCTTAGAACCTTACTTAGAGAAATTTAGGACTTACTTGTGGACCTATGACACATCTTACGATTCGTACAACAGGGATACGATTCGTACTATGACTCGTAGGTCTTTGCTTTTCAGTGTAGTCCATGCCTTGCATAGTTCATAGACACAGTGAGTACAATGACCCGTACAATGAAGTTATGAGTCGCAGGACTAAATGTACCCTGGACTCATGCACTGAAGTATATCCCTTATTCTCACCATGACTCGTGCTACAACTCGTACAACCCTCTCATGAATCGTACTGAGAATCATAGAACCTGCCTGTTCAGTAATTTTTCAGCCACCTATTTTTGTCTCCCCTACACACTAAACACACATTAGTAAATTAACTTAGGTTGCCTCCCAAAATCGCTAGATTTAACATCGTGGAAATATGGAAGTGGCTTGGTTACTCAGAATTCACCAAACCACCACTTTGGTTGCCTACCAAGAAGGCCTAATTTAACATCGCGGCATGACGCAAATTTCTTCACTACTCAAACTTCGTCAAGGAACTCGAATTCATCTTCTATTGCTGAGACCACTCTGTATTCTTTTCGGTTGCTTCATTGACCGACAAACATTGAAGGTGCCCTTTTCTTTATTGAGTCTAAATTTCAACTAGCCAGCCTCCATATATACTAAGGCCCTCCCAATGACAAGGAATGGTCTCCCTAAAATGATGGGGACCTCGACATCAACCTCGCAATCCCGGATCATGAACTCCCATGGGAATTTAAATCTATCAACTTTGACAAGTACATCAAACAGGATCCCCATAGGCTTTTTCACAGTTCTATCAGCCATCAGCTACCGCATGGTAGTCGGTCTAGGGACTCCCAAACCCAGCAGATTAAACACAAGCAATAGCATCAAATTGATACTTGCTCTAAAATCACAAAGTGCCCTTGCAAACTCAACATTGCCGATTGTGCATGGAATAGTGAAGCCACTTTGATCTTCCTTCTTCTGAGCTAGGACCCGTGAAGCTATAGCAGTGCAATGGTGAACATTATCGATGGGCTTATAGCTCATGGACCTCTTCTTCGTCACAAGGTCATTCATGAACTTGGCATATCCCGACATCTATTCCAATGTCTCGACCAATGGTATTTTTACAGAGAACTATTTAAGCATTGACAAGAACTTCTGAAAGTTACAATTCTCCAGCTTCTTCTTCATTCTTTGGGGGAACGGTGGAGGTGCTCATGGAATAGCCTTGTAAGTTTGTGTGGCTCCTTGTTCAGGTTCAAGCCTATTTTCAACATTTGAGTCCTCAGTCAACCTAGCATCCTCATTATGTTTCTTCTCAGCAACATCATCATCTTCTTTGATTATGCTTTCTTTCTTCCTTTCAACTACAACTGGTAGAGGGGGGTCAACCGTGGTCTTTCCACTCCTAATCATCACAGACATACAATGTCCATCATTCTTTGGATTTTGGAATGTGTTTCTAGGTAGTGTACCCTACTGCCTACGGTTATTAGATGCTGACAGTTGCCTTAGATGTTGATCGATCTCCTTGATAACCATTGTATGTGACTCCACTCTCTGGCCCATGATTGATATATTGCTACAGATGTCTTTCAACTAATCATCTGTGGACCTTAGCTTCTTTAGAATCTCAGCCATCATGCTCTCTAACTTGGACTGTCTAGCCTCCCCCTCACGTTCATTAGGAGGCACGTACAATCCAGCTCGATCGTGGCGGTAACTATCATTCCTTCTCCATTCTCCCTCTAGCTCACTACCTCAGCTTCTATCTCTATACCCATTTTGTTTATTGTTGTCTTTATATTGGTTCCGACATTGGTTTCCAGAACCTTGACGGCAAGGGTCTTGTCCAGACCCTTGGGCATTGCCTCGGAAACTCGCCACCTGGTTTTCCAAGAAGTTTTCCTCCTCCTCAGAATCTGAGTTGTCTAGCCCTGATTCTTGTACCTGTATCCCAACTATGTTGACCTTTCTAGGTCTAGCTCCCATGATGTGCTTAGTAAGAAAATCAAATGATGTGTGTATATGAGCCAATTCCTGGTCGCGCTCTTCTTTCCTATGTTGGTCTGCATTCAAACCAACAACATATGCACCGACAACTGCGTCTTCTTCTCGGTTATGCCATGCTCTGTTTGTTTTTGTCACCCTATCAAGAATAGTATCGGCTTGCTCCCATGTGTGACTCATCAATGCTCCTCCTGCCACCTTGTCTGCTACTGTTTTTGTACTATTCTTCAACAATCTATAGAAAATCACCAATAGGGTTCATCCAAACGATTGGTTCGTCCCTATTGTATGACTTTACCCAATCACCGAGTTAGGTGTCATGAGCGATTTCAAGCTAACCGTTATTAATATGTTCCAAATTTAGCTATCCTACGACCACAACTCAATTTAATACAATGATCGTAAAGACAAAGGATTTGTTGAAGTTCTCTTTTCCTAATCTCTACTTCTCTAGGTTCAAGCAGGTAAAGAATTCGGGCAAGTCCTAACGTTGTACACTGTTAACGTTGTACAAGCTTTTTGCATTGGTTTTGAATAACCTTGTGCAACCCTAGTTTGTTAATCCACCATGCATAACTCCAGGAAACCTATACGCCTTGCATATTCCCACGAAGTTCATCAGGTGCAGGTTGGCATCATCAGCTGCATGGCCACTAAACACCGCTTTCATGTTCAACAACTGAATCATTGTGCTAGTGATATCGAATTTGGCCCCAGTAGGCAGTGATAGTCGTACAACGACTCTAGTTGACCCGACTTTATCAATATCCTAGTCATCTTCATCAAAGAATTGAGGGGCATATCTTTGGCCACTATTGCTCTTCCCATGTCGATCGGCCTTTACGACCTCATCTGAAGCATCCTATGCATCTTGAAGTGCAGCTTGCTAAGCTAGCTTGTTCATTCAAGTTCGAGATCCAATGGAATCAGGGTGTTTTCACTCCGACGAGTACATGGCATTCACGAAGAAAAAAACTGTGGATATCCAAAAATATAAAGAAAACGTAATTCAGAAAATAACAACCAAAAGTCAAATACAAGAAATTAATCTATTCTTAGCCGTATTCCCCAACAACGACGCCACTTTTTGATAATGCTAAGACTCACACTTCCTGACAAAGTATGAGGTGGTCGTTGTTAATAAAGAACCCAACTAAGAGGTTGGGGTCGAATCCACAGGGAATAGGGTAAGATCTAGACTAATGTCGGTAAGTGAACTTGTTGGTGAGTTATCTCCAAATAGGGGGGTTTATAGAAAACAATATTAAAGCAAAGATTATAATTGTGATTTAGATCAAGATTTGCAAACAACTAGGGTAAGTGTTTTCTATGGGTTCATAACTACTTATGGTATACATACGTGATCAATCCCAATGCTTACTTATAGAACTGATAACTAGGGTTCATCCAAACGACTGGTTCGTCCCTATTGTATGACTTTACCCAATCACTAAGGTAGGTCTCATGAGTGATTTCAAGCTAACCGTTATTAATATGTTCCAAATTTAACTATCCTATAGACACAACTCAAGTTAATACAATGATCGTAAAGACCAAGGCTTTGTTGTAGTTCTCTTTTCCTAATATCTATTTCTCTAGGTTCAAGAAGGTAAAGAATTCGGGCAAGTCCTAACGTTGTACACTGTTAAGAAATGTTTAAACATGAAGATAATACAATACAAGCTTTTTGCATTGGTTTTGAATAACGTTGTGCAACCCTATTTTTTTAATCCGCCATGGTTCCCACAACCCCTAGTTGTGGAGGTTTTAGCCTCTCATGGTTGTAAGATTACAATTTGCATTCATAGACAAACACATAATTAAATACTTATAAAAATAATTGGAAGGAAATCAGATTTGATTATCAAAGAAAAACCTGAAGAACAATGTAGGAAATCAAGAATTTGATCCCAAGAATTTCTCCTCAAAACTTGATAAAAATTCACAAAAATAATTCTTCACATGTATACTAACTCAATTTTGTCCTTCTCTAACTAAAATAAAACATAAAGGATATTTATATAGACATTAGAAAACTTTTCCTAAGCTAACAATGAGTTTTCCATATCTGATGTCGACTGTGTCACGACTGGATCTATGACCCATAGAAGGATTGTACAAGTCATACCTGCTTTCTGTAAGATCTTGGCTGCTGATATTTGACTAAGTGTTGGCAGGCCGGTATGACTAATACCTTCATCCTATGAGTTGTACAATGCTTTCGTGGTTTGGCCCTGAGAACTCCAACATCTTCTGGAATTCTTCACTAGTATGGTGGTATGACTCGTACCTTGTTCCTACGACTGTACTATCTGTGGTGTCTGAAGTTCTGCCAACTACTGAAGAATCTTTTGAAGGTCACCACGGCTCCTAGTACGATTCATACATTTCTTCCACGGTTCGTGAGTCCATTTGTACCAAGAGTCTACCTTTGTGTTATTTCTTCTGAATAATTCAAAGACTCCAGTTACTGCTCGTACCATATTGGTACGGCTTGTACTAAGAGTCGTATGTTTCCTTCTTGTCACTTCAGCTTTCTGGCTTTCATCACGGTTCTCCATACGACTCATACAATCAAGGTACGACTCTTATTGAGACTGGTACTTAGGTTGATTTTTTGCATTTTAATGCTTCTCTTGCATATCTTTGCTCCAACACTTATTTTCCCTAAAATCAAAGTAAAAGTTCCTCACTTACATATAAACATACCTAATTCCATGTTATTTTTCTCAGTTTTAAGCATCGAAAGTGTTGTAAAGTCATAGCACATCAAGTCTAAATGTACATGAAGGGCAAGCCTATGGTATGTTGCATATATGCATTACATCATCTTTGAGAGTGAGTGTGCTTTACTATTCATGTTCCATGTCTTATATTTATGAAGTTGAGAGAGGAACATCACTAAAAGTTCGGGGCACAAGAGGTCTAATATGGTGTACTATGTGTTGCATGTGACACTTAATCATGTTGGCCCTTTGTGTTGAAAAGATGAGTCATTTATAGAGGTTGTGTGTTCTTGATTGTGAAATCTTTCTATGTGCTTTGTTGAAAATTGTTGTATAATGATAAACCATTCTATATTTTCTCCATTCTAGAAGGTTGAGTATTGAGTTGATAGAGGTGTCAAGTGTGATGGTGAAACATGATTTTAGGTGTGTTTTAAGAATTGTTCAAGGAAGAACAATGGTTTAAGTGTGGGGAAGTGATGTTGGGCATATTTTGATGACCAATTGTCATGTTTTTATCCACATTTCGTCATGTTTTGAGTTCATAATCCTTAATTTATGCTTAAATTCATGTATGTTTGTGTTTTATGTGCTAACAAATAATTTTAGTTTATTTGGGTAGAAAACTAAGCAAAATGAGGTCAAAATGATGCAAGGAATGAAGACTTGAGAATTGGCAGGTTTGGTGCTATGGCTGGCGCCCCGCACCAAGTCCCAAACTTTAGAGAAATAAATTAAAAACTTGGTGCTATTGCTAGCACCCCACACCAGCACTCAAACTTCACAGAAAAAAATCTCAGGCTAGTGCTATGGCAGGGGCGGCGCACCAAACATATTCTACAGCTGAAAAATTGCTAAAAATTTGACCAAGTATGTCATGAGACAGAGGGAGCAGTGTGTCAGGACCATTCCAGGGCAAAAAATGACGATTTTAAAGCCAAGTCCTGAAGGGCAGAAGCGACATTCAAAGGCTCAACTATAAATATAAGCCTTAGGTCATCTTTAGCACATCTTTCATCATATCTTTTGATCGATTGATCAGATTGTAATGCAGATTGGGAGGAGAGACAAGTTCTACTAAGGTTTTCTCTTTTTTTTAATCATATTTTTGTATAATGATGATTGCTTATTCGTTTCGTCTCTTATCTATTAGTGGCTAAACTTATAATCCAGGGTTGTGGCCATGGTGGATGGTTTATTGTTTGAAAGCGTAAACTTTGTTTTGATTCTTCTTTATGGTTGTTTTTATTTATTTGTTTTAATTTATTATTTATGAGATTGATCAACTTATAAGTAATATGTTGGCTTTTGATTGAACTAGGGAAAGGGAATCGAAAGGGTTAAGAATAAATACAAAATGGGAATTCAAAGACCCTTGAACCCATTGGTGATAGGATAAAACTTGTTGTTGAGGATAGGGATATACCCTTCCATCCCGTTTAGTTGAAATACAAGTTGTCATAACCATCGTTTTGATGTTCTCCTGCGACCGTGGGGATATAGTTGTTAGGGTGCATTAGATAGTTCTTGGATGCTAGGGATAATGGCAAGAAATAGGATAGTAACTTGCAACTAACTACCTTAGGAAGAATCATACTAGTTTTATTACGTATGAAAGACTCAACCTAAAACCAACCAAGTGCCATTGAACTAGTATGTCATCATTAACGAAATACAATCAAGTTTGCATTCGTTTGTAGTTAATATTTATATTTGAATTTTAGTAGATTAATTTTCCAAACCAATCTCTTATTTATTTGTTTAGTAGATTAGTGAAATCAAAGTGACAACCTTATAAAGATTAAATTGACAAGTCCTTGTGGGTACGATATTTGGACTTAACAATCTTATGTTACTTGATGACCACATGCACTTGCATGCACTTGGGCGGCATCAGTGGATGATTTTACCCTTCTGATGATGGTCACACTTATGAGTCACTAGCACTCCGTCGGTGCCCATTCGGTGGTCACCGCTCTATTGCAACTGGGGATAGTGACTTATGTAACAGTCCGACGTTAGCATCAGCGGTTCGCAGGTGTTGAGTCGCATTCCGCCGGTGCACCTTCCACTTCAACACATGTGCTTCTGTGTTTGGCCGGCATTCCACCCGTCCTATATGGTGGAATGTAGGTCCTCTTCTTTAGCTCCATGCTTTTATTCAATTTCTTGTTTTCTCTCTTTAAATGGAATGCCTACAAAAACCAAAAAGAAAGAGCATAAAATCTTCCTAAATGACTTGAAAACCAAAAAAAAGCTCATGTTTAAAATCCCAATGAGTTGGTAAATTACAAACTCATTATCTACCAACCTCTAGATCCTCTTCATCCAACCATAACTTCATGACCTTTTGATGCATGGAAGCTTGATGTTATTGGAGCTCTTCCAAAGTCCTCAAAAGGGAAATTGTACATTCGAACTACTATTGACTATTTCTCAAGGTGGTTCGAAGTGTTGCCATTTAAAAGAAATGAATAAGAAAACTATTGTTGATTTGATCAAGTGAAATATATTTTATAGGTATGGTATACAAAGATACAAAATTATTGATAACGGAATGCTTTTCAATAACAAGCTTATGAGGAGTTTGTGCGAGAAATTTAGTGTTAAGAAATATAAGTCTTCAATGTACAATGCACCTGCCAATGGTCTTGCTGAAGCTTTTAACAAGAAACTTGGTAACCTATTGAAGAAAGTCGTTGAAAGAATAAAATAGATTGTCATAAGAAGATTGGTGAAGCTTTGTGGGCATATTAGACAATCCTCAAAACAACTACACAAGTGACTCCATAGTTTTTGGTATATGGCATAGAAGCAGTCCTTCCACTGGAGCAACAAATTCTATCATTGTGAATCACAATGCAAGAAGGACTTAAGCAAAAAATAATTCTCAACTTTGTCTAGTAGAGTTGGAGGCATTGGATGAGAAAATATTGAAAGCACAATAAAGGTTGAACTGCTATCAAGCTCTACTAGCTATAGCTTTCAAGAAGAAAGTGTGGTCATGATCGTCTCAAGTGGGAGACTTGGTCTTAGCCGTTAGATGGCCCCTAATTCTGAACAGACACATAGGTGACAATTTCACATCAAAATAGGAGGGGTCTTATGTTGTAAAGGAAGCATAGTCAAGTGGATCATATAAAATTATTGATAAAGTTGATTTAATAGTTGGTCCACTCAATGACAAATTTATGAAGCATCATTTCCCATGAAAGTCACCCTGTGCTCCTTGACTTATGAGCATAAATTGAATATTACTCATTGCCTGCATTCTTTTGAACCACATTATGACTTGATCCTCTTCACGGAGGTATGTTGGTAGCTTAGAGTATTATTTTGAGTTCATTCGCATGAGTTAAAAAATAAATAGGATATATCATTACTTGATCATCATACTAGTTTGATGAGCTGGTAATTCGCCAACTCATTAGACTCTAAAACTTGAGTTTTTGTCTAGTTCCCGAGTTGATTATTTGGATTTTATGCCCCTTTTTCTTTTGTTGTGTCCAGATTCCAATGTTTAAACAAAAGAGCTAAAATGGGGTAAAAAGGAGGAAATGAGCAGAAGCGGTGAAACACAGGTGTTAACCGATGAAACGCCAGTTAAAAGCTGAAGGTCACTGCCTAAAGGAAGGAATGCTACCGGTGATTCACGAGTCACCTGTGGTGAGACGCCAGTTCAGTTGCCGAATGACACTTAGAAACTTCTAAAATTGACATTTAAGGTCTGGCAGTTCACGGATTGGCATCGGCGAAAAGCCAGGTGAACCGCCGAAGTTCACCGGAAATGACTGAAGAAGAAGAGAAAGTATCCGATGGTTCACGGATTTCATCGGCGAATCATCGGTATCTTCACCTGTTCCAGAATGATGCTATTAAGGGTATAATTGTCCATTGCTGAAAAAGGAAGGAAAAGTACCCTACTTTTCAGGGTATAAATAGAACGAGAAGTACACTGCAGAAGGAGATAAGAGGAGAAAGGAAGAAAATATAGAGTGAGAGGGATTGAGAGAAAAGACAAGTACACATCACATCATCTTTCCTCTTTTAGCTGAAGACCATCTTTTAGCTAAGAAAGGGATTTTGATTGATTTTTGTAAAAGATACTCTGCTATATTTTCTTCTTTGGTTTTATTTAGTTTCAGCTGTAGTTGATGAACAATTGTGCTTTTGATTTATCTACTCTTCTTATTAAATTCTATGATGCCTTTGATGATTGTGTTTTTGAATTTCTTAATTATGAGTAGCTAAAACCATTAACTAGAGGTGTGTGATGATGAATGATTAATTGGACTAGGTATTGCTAGAGTCATCTCAATAATGTTCAATTAAGTATAAATCTATTAGACTCTCTTCAATCTATTATTGAAGATCCATTGATGATGATATAGGTCTATCTATACTTGCTTGATTGTTGCTCAAGAGAGAACAATTAAGTATTCGAATCTAGCGGTGGGTATGGATAGGAGATTGTAAAATTAGGCTAGAAATAGCTGAAAGTACTTTCTCCTTCCTAATTGGCAGATATTAGCTAGGGATAGTCAAGTTGCTGATCCAAATCAATTCGGGTTGTGCTAAATTGCAACTAGAGTTTTAGAAAACACTAGATTGTGGTAGTTAATAGGCTGGGAAGCTGAGGCTACCTATTTCCCGAGATTATTTACACTTGTTGAACTTATGAGATGACCTGTCCTATCCCGATCTAGTTAGAATTTTATCTACTCCGCACCTCTAGTATTTTGCGCTATTGTCAACAACTTAGCTGATATTTTGCTCTTAGTTCATTAAATCAATTTGTGTAATTCTCCGCAAAGTTAGACCCCCCCCCAATTTTCCTCTTTTTGATGTTAAATTTATATGGTGCATGCTAAAATTAATTTCTCAATCGACACTTGATTTCATCACTGCCTAGTCCTCGTGAGATTCGACCCCGGCACTAGTCGGGTTACTTATTTTGATACAACGACTATGTGTATTCTTTTATTTAAGAATATATTTTGGACGTTATCAAAAATGGCGCCGTTGTCGGGGACTGGCGTTTGATCATCTTGTGATTGATTGTTAAGTTGAATTATTGTGCATAGTAGCTACTTGATTTGATTTTCTATTGTGTTATTAGGATCTCACCACCTCATGAGCCATGACTCCCAAACAGGAGATAGCTCAATGGAGGGGAACATGGAACTTGAAGAAGATAATCCGGTGATGCCGGAAGTTGCAGGCACCATTCTCTTGCCACCGACAGTAGGGGATGCGATGTTCCATGTTACTAGCATCATTTTGCACTTATTGCAGATGAAGGGGATCTCCGGTGGCAAGCCAAGGAAAGATGCAAATCAGCAGTTGAGGAATTTCTTAGAAATTTGCCAGCCCTTTAACATCACAAACATTAGTCAAAAGTCAATCAGGTTGAGACTCTTTCCTTTCTCATTGACGGGGGAAGCAACAATATGGCTGGAGGAACTTCCTCCGGGCTGTATCACTTCGTGGCAAGAGTTAACTGAGGCTTTCCTAGATCGATTTTTCCCTCCCTCAAAGATGCTACAACTGAGGGACGATATCACAAACTTCCGATAAGAACAAGGATAGCCTTTGCACGAGGCATGGTTGAGGTTCAAAAGGAAGGTCGCTTTTTGCCCAAATCATGGATTAACGGATGGAGTACTTCTCCAAAGCTTCTACTGGGCCCTTGAATCAATCAACAAATCCGTTTCCAAAAACTTAACTGGGGGTTCAATTATGGACCAAACATGTGGGTTAGTGAAAGCACTCCTTGACCGAATGACAAAAACCAACAGGGCTTTGCACACAAGGGAGACAAGTGTGTCCACTCATGAGATCAGCTCAAGTGCATTGGCGGTGGAGTTGCGAAAAAGGGATGATGAGTGGGATGAGAATCTCGCTAAGATGATGACTCAATTAGAACTGATGACCAAGCATGTGATGGGAGCAGGTCCGAAGGTGGTCAATGTTGTGGGAATTAAAGGTCCCCTTCAATTTGAAAGAGAGCCTTCACCAATAAGATATGACGAAGAGTGCCAATATATGGGTAACCAAATGGGAGGGCATTGAACTGGCTTCCAAGAAGCAAACCAAGGTCTGTGACGTTCAAGGGATGATAACCAAGGGATGATAAATTGTGAACAACAAGGATGGCCTGTAAGGAATGAGAGGTGGAGCAATAGAGAGCCAAACCAAGAAGGTGATCATTACCATCGAAGTGCAAATCCATACATTCCACCTCCTAAAGTTGGAAATACTCACAATCAACCAGGAGTAAGTGATGAGGAAAGCTCCAAAATCGAAGAAATGCTCTCACGAGTTTTGAAGAAGGTGGAGTCGACCGAAATAGGGTGAAAGAATTAAGAGGGGAGGTGTCTAACCTCGCTCAAATAGTGATTTCTCACTCAACCTCCATCAAGCATTTGGAAGCTCAAATGAACCACCTATCAACTCAAATGAACCCAAGAATGAAAGGAACACTACCTAGTGATACAATGCCTAATCCAAAGAAAGAGGGTCAATGTATGGGTATTGTCACTAGAAGTGGAAAGGTTATTGGAGATGCCCTGGGAAAGCCTTGTGAGGTGGAGAACCCGAAGGTAGTTGAAGATGAGGTTGATAAAATGCTATGATTCCAGAGAATGAAGAAAATGATGAGGAAGAAATAGAGGAAAAGGATGATAAGATCCATATTCAAGTTGATGATGAAGAGGCGGGCATGAAGGCTCTGAATGATGATGAGGTTGAATCAAGAATCCCACCACTGTATCTGCAACGGTTAACCAAGAAAAAGAAGGAGGATCAGTTCAAGAAATTTGTTGACATGTTTAGCAAGTTGTCCATAAACATACCGTTAGTGAACGCTTTGATCCAAATGCCCAGTTATGCCAAGTTTATGAAAGATTTGTTGAAGAAAAAGTAGGTGGTTGATGCTGGAAATGAAGAGAAAACACATCATTGTAGTGCTTTAATGATGAGCAACCTCACCCCAAAAAGGGAAGATCCCGGAGCTTTTACTATTCCATGTACGATTGGGATTTGTGTGTTTAAGAAAGCTTTATGTGATCTTGGAGCAAGTATAAATCTGATGCCCCTGCTCATTTTTAAGAAATTAGGCCTCAAAAGCATGAAACCAACATCAATGCCGCTACTAATGGCGGACAGGTCCATTGAAAGACCGGTGGGGGTGCTAGAAGATGTGCTGGTGCAAGTAGACAAGTTCATTCTTCCGGCTGATTTTGTTATATTGGACTGTGACATGGATATGGAAGTTCCCATTATTTTTGGAAGACCATTATTGGCTACCAGGATAGCAGCGGTAGATGTGGAGCTTGGGGAGTAAAAATTTCGGGTTGGTAATGAGGAAGTCATTTTCAAAGTATGTTCGTCAGTTGGAGCTCCGCTCGAATGCAAGGTGATTGGAGTATTGCAAAGTGATGATGAGTATAAGGGATTGAAGCTGAGGGAGATGAAGTTAGATGATGACCCGTTAGAAATGAAGAATTGAAAAAAGGACTACATCATGACACGACGATAAATAAGGCGCTTCTTGGGAGGAAACCCAAGTATTTATTGAATCACTTGATGTTTTTTTTGTTTTTATTTGTGTAGGAACTAAAGAATGAGAAGCCAATTAACATGAAAATCATGATGGGAGAATCATAGAGAGATTGGCGAGCCGCTGGTCCCGAAACGTGGATTGCTGAAGACAAGGGAGCCCAAAGCAGAAATCTAAGTTTTGAACTGAAGAATCGATGGGCCGCTGGTGAACCGCCGAACCGGATTCGTGGATCACCCATGCATCGCTGGATGGAACCAAATCACTGGGCACAATACAAGTTGAAATGCAGTGCAGCGGCGAACCATAGAATTGGACCGAAAAATCGCCGGTCGGGCTCGTACTGAGTAGAAAAGAGGAATTTAAAATGACTGGCCCACAAAATCCCAAATACTTTCCCAGCCAGCCAAATTCTGCAAATTTTCCGATAGCTTCCCCTTTTCCAACATTTTTCTTTCAATTCTTGTCCCTCCATTACCTAACATGCCCTATTCCCTACAATTTTTCATTTTAACTCTCGATTTTCCCACCTTTTCACCTTCCAACTCTCCACCAACTCATCCACATTAAATTCCCCACCTTCCCCTCAACCCATCACATTCGCACTTTCCACCTATAAATACCAATTCATATTTTACCATCAAAATCACTTCACTCTTACTATTTACTCTATACTCACTTGAAGGTGCTCCTGCAATCTTGAGCTATTTTCTTTTTTTTTAAGCTAGAAGAGCGTGCAAATAGTCTTTCAATTTGGTAACATTTCTCTTGCCCCTGTCTTTATTTTAGTATGGGCACATGATTCTTTAGGAGTATTTCACTTCACTTCCTTGTTGAAATTTTGAATGTGTTATGCTTGTAAATGGAGTGTATATGTGCTTTTATTATGAAATTACGAGAAGGGTGAAGTTTGTGTAACCTATTTACATAAAGCTCAATGTTTTGCCCAATGATAGATCGGGTGACGCCAATATTAAGGGCTAAACGTCTTAAATATATCTGAGAATGGAGTATAATTATTGGTCTTATGTTGTGGTGAGTATGTGTTAATGGGTGTATGTGTGTAGTGAGTCATAATTTTGGACAAGAGGAGCTGGTAATTCACTAGTCATATTCGGCGAAACGCCGCTTGGGGCGCTGGTTCACTCTGAAATTTGTCCTGGCTACTTAGTGAATCCGGTGCTACTTCAGCGGTTCGCGAAACGCGACCGGCGAAATGCCGCTTGAACCGCCTAAAATGGTCAAATTTCCCCAGTGCTTTGTTAAGTATCGGCGTCCTGTCGTCAGCTCGCGAATTGTCTTCGGAGAACTGCCAGTTGTCCGCCACTACCACGTACTCTTTCAATGATTGTTTGATCATCACTTTCTTCTCAGTTCTTCTTTAGATTAGTTTCTTTTTCTTCAATTTCTATTTCAATGCCTTGTCACTAACATACTTTTTGCAGAAAAACAAATCATGTCATCCTCCAGGAACATCGGCAAAGGAAAGGCCCCTGCGTCATCTGCTAGCAAGGGAAAAGGAAAAGAAAAGGTTGCTCCCCCACAAGCCAACATGAAGGAAGCTATGTTGCTCCCCCATGAGCCAAAACGAAGGAAGATATCATTCTCTATGTTCCAAATATGGAGGAGCACTATGTCATCTTCCAGGGACACTCTATCACGGTGGAGAAGACATTCGACTTGGCTGGGTTGAAGGGTGATTTCCCAAATATCACTGAGAAGTTCACCCACCGACAGTGGCATGCATTTGCCTACCCGTTGTCATCGTACTACCCCAACCTTTTCACAGAGTTCTATGCCTCCTATCAGGCCCGCCAAGATAGCATGCAGCATCGTGGTAAAGTGGATGAGTTTCCCTGCTTTCCTTTGGTGATGATTCGTGGGGTGGAAATTGATATCACCCCATCTTCCATCAATTATCTATCTTGTAAATATGAAATAGACTATGCTAAGGACTACATGGCGTTGGTGGCCAATATGAACGATCAATATAAGTGGGTGGCTGGCATTATTGCTGTTGATACTCCCCTATGGTCCTCCATAGATGGCGAAATCTCTCGCCATGATTTGAAGTTTGAGGCCAAGCTGTGGTTGGACATTATTTGTTCTCACATCATCCTATCAAAGAATGAGCAACGGGTCATCATGGAAGCGACTATCTTTATTTCTTGCATTATGTCGGGGGTCCCCATAAATTTTGGCAAAATTGTAGCTTAACAGATGAAGAAGAAGGCTTAGTAGTCTAGCACTTCCATGCCATATGTTGTTTTGATTTCGCAACTTTATACAACAGCCAAAGTGCCTCTTTTTCCAATGAGACTCCTTCTGCTCTAGGAGTGATCACTATTGACAGGAAAAGAGCCGCCGAGGCACCGACAGTGAAACAGAAGTGCCTATAAGCCTTCGGAGTGCAAGACGAAGCCCTCTCCCACAGGTCAGCCCAATCTCCTACTGCCACAAAATTCAATGTGTCCCAGCCTGACATGTCGGGCCAAGCATTGGTGACATGCCCCAGCAAAGAGTTTCTGCACCACCTCAATCATCTCAAACAAGTGGTATCAATCGCCTTGTGGAGATGACAAACTAGCATGAGAGACAGCTTCAACACTTGGCCAAGAGTCTCCTGGCACTCATTGCCAAAACTATCAAGAAGGAGCTCAAATCACTATACGAGAATATCACCACTTTGTTCAAGAGGGTGGACGATGTGGAAGGGGCAGTCACGTCCCTACGAACTAAGATGTAGGAGTGGAAAAGTCGGAATTCAGTCTAAGTGCCCAACATGAGTGCTTTGGATGCTACAATGGCTGCACCTTCTTTAGCTCGGGGGCCAATTGATGACTTATTTGAAGGTCTAGGAGATGATTTTTCTAGGCTTGGTGATGCCAGCGGAGGTGATGGTGGTGATGAGGCTGATGATGAAGAGGAGTGACCCGTTTATGGAGTTCCTTGTCCCTTCTCCCTCTTTGCATATTTACATTGGGGACAATTTATGATTTTAAGTGGGGGAGGGATGAGCGTTGTTGATGGGGGAGATTTTTTTTTAAAAAAAAATTCTTGTTGTTTTTTTTGTTTTGAGTTTGATTAAGTCCAGCCTTTGTCGGGGTGTTGTGATTGATAATTGCCCTTGTCGGGCGTGTTTGTTTTAATAAAAATAAATGGATGATTTGGTTTGGGGCTTTTTGTGAATGGTATTTAGTGACTCAATGGGGTCTTCGGTTTTAAGCATCGTATTTTTAAATTTTCGAATGAGATGACCCCAAAATTGTGTTTCTTTTTCGCCATTGTAAATAGGGTAGTGTAGAAATTATAACCTTGAGGGTTTTCTTTTGACCACGGTTCTTTCCCAAGGAGAATTCTTTTATCTTAGTTAATTTTGTTGTCGAACCGGGTTGGCTTTTCCCGATGATGGATTGAGTGGCGACATTCTTAAGGGAAAAGTCATGTCACTTATAGTTTGTTGTGAAGTTGTTTTAAGAGGCGTCAACTAAAAATTTTCCTGTGATTGAAATGATAATGTGAAAATAAGGGCATGAAGATTAAGATAATGAGAAAGTGTTGACACCACAACATTGTAATCTTGGCCGTACATTGTAAATTCCCAGCTTGACTTATGATGTTTTCTTGCTTGACGTCCTAATATGATGTTTTGTTTTGGAAAATGACTCTTGTAGACCCTTTAAGGGTGATTCTTTGTGTGGAGAGGATATTTTTGTTAATCTTGTACATTACATCTTGTCTAGAACTTTCCCTAAATGTTATTCAAGGCGAAATCCTAGATGTAGTGGCACCAAGGAAATGAGTTTAGGCCTTCAGTTGTCTAGCCACTTCAACCATACGTCCTCCATGATCATTAACCCTTGTTAGCTAATATTGAGCCTTAAAACCTTTCCCTGGCAACCACATTACAAGCCTTAAGACCATTCTTAATACCTCTTTTGGCCCCATTCTCCCTAAATGCTAATGACAAAATAAGTGTTGAAGCAAGGATCAATGCCTAATAAGAAAGGAATGAGAAAAGCAAATGTCAAAAATGAGGCAAGAGCCTATGTTTGGGGGTATGCAAAACAAAGGGGGAAGACAAGAATCATAGTGTAAAGGGAACATCACCTTTAGTCAAAGTGCACAAAAAGATGAATCCAAAAAGAAAAATACTATTTGTGTGAATTGGTGTTCCCTCTTGAGGTAATAAGGCTAGTGGTGGAAGCTAAAAAGGGGTTATAAGGGGGAGTATTAAAGAAATGAAAGGCATCAACAAGAAAAGAAAGGAAAAGAAGGTTGAGTGAGCAAAATTGTTGTAAGGCATGGCACGAAAACATTAGGGAGGATCTAGTCACTATAGACAAATGTTCATCCTACCCTGACCTTAAGCCTACATCACATCCCACAAGTCCTAAATGATTCTAGGTGCAGCTACTCTACATTAGTGGCAAATTACATGAAGGGCAAGCTTATGGGTCAAGTGTATGCATGAAGATATCTTTGGGAGAGTGAGTGTGAGTGTCTCTTCCAATTGATCCCTTGTATGCATTCAAATGATCAAAGAGTCAAGAGAATAGGGATCCTTATAATTGGTGAGGTGACATCATCCTTTTTAGGGATGCAAGAGCATTTAGAGTTCATATGGATATAAAACAAGGAGTGAAAACTCTAAGGTAAGATTTGAATCTTCAGTGAGTACAACTTGAGATGCTATTTGTGTTACTTGGTTGAGAAATTCCCTTGTGTGGTTTATGATTCAATTCAAAAAGCTTTACTTGATAAAAAGTTGTTGCCTTCTTGAAAGGCCTTAATTGTTTTGGTCTTTTGGGGTATTTCCTTCTCTTTTCGGTGAGCATAGTGAGTACTTTTGGGTTGTCATAGTCCAGGTAGTCGACGGAGTCTAATTGTGAAGAAATGTGACCTTTTCCTTAATAGTTGAATTATTGCATTACTTGAGGACAAAGAACGATTCAAGTTTGGGGGTTTGATGAGTCGGTAATTCACCAACTCATTAGAATCTAAAACTTGAGATTTTGTCTAGTTCCCAAGTTGATTATTTGGATTTTATGCCCTTTTTTGCTTTTATTGGGTGCATATGCCTATGTTTGAAGAAAAGAGCTAAAATGTGGTAAAAAGGAGGAAATGAGCAGAAGCGGCAAAATGCAAGTGTTAACCGGCGAAATGACAAGTTAAAAGTTGAAGGTCACTGCCTAAAAGAAGGAATGCTACCGGCGATTCACGAGTCACTTGTGGTGAGAAGCTTGGTTTAGTTGCCGAATGAAACTCAGAAACTTCTTGAATTGGCATTTAAAGTCTGGCAGTTAACCGATTGGCATTGGCGAAACGCCGGGTGAACCGCTGAAGTTCACCAGAAATGACTTAAGAAGAAGAGAAAGTATTCGGCGGTTCACAAATTTCATCAGCGAATCGCCGGTACCTTCGCCAATTCCAGAACGATGCTATTAAGGGTATAATTTTCCATTGCTGAAAAAGAAAGGAAAAGTACCCTACTTTTCGGGGTATAAATAGAAAGAGAAGTACACTGCAGAAGGAGAGAAGAGGGGAAAGGAAGAAAATATAGAGTGAGAGAGATTGAGAGAAAAGCCAAGTACACATCACATCCTCTTTCCTCCTTTAGATGAACACCATCTTTTAGCTGAGAAAAGAATTTTGATTGATTTTTTTAAAAGAGACTCTACTCTATTTTCTTCTTTGATATTATTTAGTTTCACCTGTAGTTGAAGGACAATTGTGCTTCTGATTTATCAACTCTTCTTATTAAATTCAATGATGGATTTGATGATTGTGATTTTGAATTTCTTAATTATGAGTAGCTAAAATCATTAACTAGAGGTGTGTGATGATGAATAATTAATTGGNAGTCATCTTAATAATGTTCAACTAAGGGTAAATCTATTAGATTCCCTTCAATCTATTATTGAAGATCCATTGATGATTATATGGGTCTATCTATACTTGCTTGATTGTTTCTCGGGAGAGAATAATTAAGTATTGGAAGGGAATCTATTAGAGGGTATGGATGGCAGATTGTAAAATTAGGCTAGAAATAGCTGGAAGTATTTTCTCCTTCCTAATTGGAAGCTAATAGCTAGGGATTGTGAAGTTGCTAATCCAAATCAATTCGGGTTGTGCTAAATTGCAGCTAGAATATGAGAAAACTCTAGCTAGGGGTAGTCAATAGGCTGGGAAGCTGAGGCTACCTATTTTTCGAGATTATTTACACTTTTTGAACTTATGAGATGGACTGGCCTATCCCGATCTAGTTAGTATTTCATCTACACTGCACCTATAGTATTTCGCACTATTGTCAAAAACTTAGCTGATATTTTTCTCTTAGTTCATTAAATCAATTTGTGTAATTCTATGCAAAGTTCAACCCCCCCCCTCATTTTCCTCATTTTAATGTTAAATTTATATGGTGCATACTAAAATCAATTTCTCAAGCGACACTTGAATTCATCACTCCCTATTCCTCGTGGGATTCGACCCCGGCACTCGTCGGGTTACTTGTTTTTATACAAAACCCATGTATATTCTTTGACTTAAGAATATATTTTTGAATTTATCATAGTTATTTCGAGTGGCATAGACAACTCATGATTTAGATGTTTCTACACGGAGTTATTAATTTTTTACCACGTGTGCAAAAAACTGAAAAGTCGAGCAAGGCAGAATTTGAGCTTAATTTTAAAAATTATATGTACAAAATTTAAAAACTTTTTACTATAATTTTTATACAAATTGTAGTTCTAAGAGTTGTTTTTATACCCTGGAAGCCCAACGATCAGATCAAATAGTTGAAATAGAGAACTAGAAATCTGGCACCAAGTCACAGAACGAGTCATTCTATGACTCATGGGGTGGACCACGAGTCGTGAGATGACACGTGGTGAGGTATTGGGCTTTATTTAAAAGAATTGTTGATGGGGGGAACATCACGGGCATGACAACGAGTCGTGGTCAGGCCCCACGACTCATCAGGTTAGCCGTGGCCAAGGGAATTTAAAGGAGAAAGGGTGAGTGGCAGTGCTCCTGACGAATAGACCCTACGAGTCTTGGTCAGGCTCCACGACTCGTTAATTCATTCATGGGCAATGATTTTGAGAAGGTGGAAAAAAGGGAAATGTACCCTACGAAAGGACCCCACAAGTCATGGTCAGTCACCATAATTCGTGGGATGTGTCGTGGTCAACAGGATGGAAATTATTTGAAATTAAGGCAGTGCATGTGACGAGTGGTGACCATGAGTCATGGTCACCTATAATGATTCATGAGATCCCTCGACATGAAACCTTAATGACCTGTTGGATAGTGTACTTGACGATTAAGGCCATGATTCATTTTCCTGGGCGACGACTCGTTTAGTCTCTCTTTTGGACTGGTAGTCAGTTATTTCATGCGAATTTAGTAAGGGATTTCCCATAATTCCTATTATCCTAAGGCCTAAACTACTTTGTTTTAAGTCATAAATGATATGTTTTAAGAGGGTTAAGTTCATTTTAGGCCATTCTTACTCATGCATGCAAAGTTAAAGAGTAAGAGAGGTGATCAAGCTTATTCTCCTTCAAGTTCTCTTCAATTCCTCTTGGGCAATCAATGAAGTGTAAGAATCATCTATAATCAGGTATTTAGGGTTAAGAATGGATGAATCTGTTTACACTCATGCCGAATCTCTCCTTAAATCATGAAATTCCTATGTTGGTTCTATGGGGTTTTAACCCAATGCATGAAATTCCTATTTCTATACATGGTTATGATTTACATGTGTTTCTATCATTGAATTATGATTCATGGGAAAGTTTTACGATGTTTTCTATTAAAATATGTTTCATCCTTTATAAATTTAAAATGCCCATTAATGAGAAATTCGTGAAGGTTGAAATTTATGATGGATGAACAAGTATGATGAGATACCATTGATGAAAAGTATGATATCAAGTTA
>JACEIK010010169.1:0-12618 GCA_018107945.1 Datura stramonium
ACAGACTCTTAAGGATCACCAATTGTGTGCTAAGTCCAGCAAGTGAAAATTTTGGCTAGACTCAGTAGCATTTTTGGTTCATGTGGTGTCAAGTGAGGGTGTACATGTGGACTCTTAGAAGATAGAAGCTATGAAGAATTGGCCTAGACCAGTTAGTCCTTTGGATATCAAGAGTTTCTTGGGCTTAGCTGGTTACTACAGGAGGTTTGTGGAAGGATTTTCCTCCATTGCAGCATCGTTGATGAAGTTGACCCAGAATAAAGTGAAGTTTCAATGGTCAGAGTGTAATACCCCGGAAGTGCCTAAGAGTATACCCGGGAAGATAAAATGCAAAACTGTTGAAAGTTTGGAAAAAGTTGTAGGATGAGAGGTACAACAACTCGTGGTATATAACCACGAGCAGTTATTGGTAGTCGTGGGTTCAGGTGCTCAGGTGGCAGTGGAGGCAACGATTTATGTAATGACTCGTTGTAGGAAACAACGTGTCGTTGTTAGTGGTCATGGTAAGGGAGCTCAGATCTCCAGTGGGAAATGACGAATGGGAACCACGACCTGTTGTATCTTCCAATGAGTCGTGGTGAGGCTTGTTGAATAAAAGTGTAGAGTTTCAGAAGAAGGAAACGATGACTGAAGGAACGAACCATTGAAACTTAGGACGACCCGTCCTGTATGTCTTTAGTTTGATTCTGAGATATGGATTGGGGCAGTTCTTAGTACGGGCGGATACCACGAGTCATGGTATCTTCCAACGACCTGTTGGTTCGTCCATTGTTTGGTCCAGAGGGAAATTTTTTGCGTAATCAGTAAGGGTATTTCCATCATGTTTTCATCCTAAGGCCCTATACTACGTCGTTTTAAGCTCGTTTTAGTGGGTTTTTAGCAGGGAAAAACCTATTCTAAGTGTATTCCTTCCATGCATGCAAGTTTATGAAATTTAGGAGGTGACCAAGAGCTTCTTTAAGGGATTCTTCTTCCAATTTCTCCTTGGGCAATCAGTAAGGTGGTAGATTCATTCTTCCCAGGTATGTAGGGTTTTAGAATGGGTGAAATCCTTTCACACCCATGCCCAAATTTCAAATTTCATCATGAATCCTCCTATTCAAATCCATGGGGTTTTACCCAAAGGCATGAAAATGTGATTTCTCTTTAGGGGTTTGATTTAATTGAGTTTTAATTATTGAATTATGAATGATGGGAAGGTTTTATATTATTTTCTTTAAAAATCATGTTTCAATCTTTTTAAATCTAAAATGCCCAGTTGATGAAGGTTATGAAAGTTACGATTTATGATTAGTATTCAATATTTTGAGTTTATTAATGATGGAAGAGCATGAATTCAAGTTGCACAGGTTTATGAGCATATTTTTCAAAGAATTGAGTATTTTAAAGTATTGGGCAATGCCCACATGTTGAAGGATGATTTACGATTTGTAATGAATTACATGATTTATCGATTTATGATGTTGGCCGATGAAAAAGGCCTTTGATTCTTGTCTAAGCATGTTTTAAGGGGATCAATGATTATAAATGTTATAGTTTAGCTAATGAATCTTAATGAATGACATTATTATTTTACATATGAGCCTATGTGCATGTTTTTGGGAGCCATTTCTAGCACCGAGAAACCCGACATTCAAAGGACTATGCCGGTGTCTCATAACCACATGACACTGTGGGTTTCTAATGATATATTGTATTGACAATGATCCCCTAAAATGTGATATCACGCCTAATGCACGACCCTCGCCTGGCAAGCCAGGGTCGGCTCTTCCCACTTGAGTGAGATAGTTTGGGCATCATGAAAGGCTCTACCATGATGGTATCGGTTATGACGAGTCCTCCCATTTTTTCACATGTTTTATGCATTGTTATATTTATGTTATTGTCTCAAGTTATGTTTTGATTAATTTTACATACGATTATGATAATGAATGATTTATGAATGATTTGAAAATCTTGAGCCTTATGTTTACTTACGAAGTTTATGGTACAAGCATGATGTCCTTCTCCTATGTTTATTTATGAGTTTATTTTACTTTTAAATGTCCGTTTTACTTACCTTGCATACTCGGTACATTCCACGTACTAACCACATACTTTTTATGCTGTATCGTTTCATGATACAGGGTCCAGATCTCAAGCTCATCCTCATCCTTAATTCACCTCAGTTCTCTCTCTCAGCTATTTGTGAGTCCTCATGTTCCGTGGGTCGTTTGACATAATTTCATGTTATTTATGTTTCAGTATTGGTCGGGTTAGTTGGGGGTGTTGTCCCATCAACCCATCTTACATAGTAGAGGCTTTCAGATAGGATGTAGAACTCAGCTTATGTATATGCCCAGTACATCTGGTTGTTATGCTATGTTTACGTTTTTGCTATGTTTTATGCTAAGTATTCATCTTTATTAAATGATATTAGATATATGAATGTGTCATGGGTGGGCTTGGGATCTCTCGAGGTCCCTTGTCCCATGTCTATGATCCGGGTGTATGTTCAGGTCGTGACACAGAGGCTTGTGAGAAGAGCTTCTAGGAGTTGAAGACTCGACTCACCTCAGCATCGCTTGACCCTACCTGAGGGTATAGATGAGTTTATGGTATATTATGACACCTCGAGGATCGACCTTGGTTGCGTATTAATGCAGCACGGTAAAGTTATAGCCTATGCTTCCAGACAACTGAAAGTCCATGAAAAGAACTATCCGACTCACGACCTCGAGTTGGCAGCGGTAGTATTTTCCTTGAAGATTTGAAGACGCTATCTATACAGGGTCCATGTGGATGTTTTTATATACAATAAAAGCCTACAGTACGTGTTTACTCAAAAGGATATGAATCTACGTCAGAGGAGGTGGTTGGAGCTTTTGAAAGATTATGATATGAGTGTCCTTTATCATCCGGGAAAGGCTAATGTGGTGGCAGATGCTCTTAGCAGGCTTTCAATGGAGAGTGTGACCCATGTAGACGAGGAGAGAAAAGAGTTAGTGAAGGATGTGTATCGGCTTGCATGACTACGAGTTCATCTTGTTGACTCGACGGATGGTGGTGTCATTGTTCAGAATGGGTCAAAATCTTCCTTGGTGATCGAGGTCAAAGCTACACAAGACGAGGATCCTATTTTAGTAAAGTTGAAGGAAGCCGTTTGGAATCAAAAGATGGAGGTCTTCTCCCAAGGGGGAGATGGTGTGCTACCATATCAGGGTCATTTGTGTGAACCGAGAGTTGATAACTTGAGGGAGTGAATATTACATGAGGCTCATGGTTCCAGATATTCTATACATCCAAGTTCCACCAAGATGTACCATGACCTATGGGAAGTCTATTGGTGGAATGGAATGAAGCAGGACATAGCAGAGTTTGTGGCTAAGTGTCTGAATTGTCAATAGGTGAAGGTATCAATGACCTAGAGGTGTGCTTCAATACATCAGTATTCCTACTTGTAAGTAGGAGGAAATAAATATGGACTTCATTACAGGGTTGCCTCGTACTCGCTGACAATATGACTCTATTTGGGCGGTTGTAGATAGGTTGACTAAAGCAGCTCATTTCCTACCGGCTAAAACTACCGATTCAGTGGAGGAATATGCCAAATTATACATTCAGGAGTTAGTTCGGCTGCATGGAGTACCCTTGTCCATCATATCAGATAGAGGTACTCAATTTACCTCCCAGTTTTGGAGATCATTTTGGAAGGGACTTGGTACTCAGGTCAAGCTTAGCATAAAATTTCACTCGCAAACAGATGGTCAGGATGAATGGACCATTCAGACTCTTGAGGACATGTTGAGAGCGTGTGTGATTGATATCAAAGTCAATTGGGATGACAATTTACCTCTCATTCAGTTTGGATATAACAACAACTACCATTCCAGCATATAGATGGCTCCGTTTGAGGCTCTTTATGGGCGGAGATGTAGATCGCCTATTGGTTGGTTCGAAGTCGGTGAAGCTGTGATGCTAGGACCAGATTCAGTCCATGAGGCTATAAAGAAAGTTCAGCTGATAAGGAAAAGGTTGAAAATAGCTCAGAGTCACCAAAAGTCCTTTGCGGATATGAGAAGGAGAGAGCTTGAGTTAAAGTTGATGATTGGGTGTTTCTGAAGGTATCTCCGATGAAGGGAGTGATGAGATTTGGAAAGAAAGGGAAACTCAGTCCCCGTTATGTTAGTCCGTACCATACTGTGAGACAGGTTGGCAAGGTGTCCTACAAGTTGGAGTTGTCCTCAGAATTGGCTTTAGTATATCCAATTTTCCATATGTCTTTTTTAATGAATTGCATGGGTAATCCTGCTTTAGTTGTCCCGGTGGAGAGCATGGGTATGAAGGATAGTCTTAGCTATGAGGAGATTCTGGTGGAAATACTTGATCGTCAGGTTCGAAATCTATGAAATAAGGAAGTAGCTTTAGTAAAGGTTTTGTGGAGGAATCAGCATGTTGAGGGAGCTACGTGGGAAGCCGAAGCAGATATGATGGCTAAATACCCGCTTCCATTCCCTCCCGACTCAGTTCCAGCTTGAGGTATCAATTTCCTCCCTAATACTCTATTCAATTTCATGTTCAAATCATGTGTCCTAATTTCTTTCATGTCAATGTATATAGGTATGATTCATGAATTTGGTTTAGTCATGAGATTCAGTCCAGAGTCAGTCACTCCGTTAGTTTCCAGCATTAAATGTTCAGTATTTGGTATGATGGTTGCATTTCTCAGTCCAGTATGTTTACCCATATTCGAGGATTAATGTTACCAAAGGGGAGATATTGTAATACCCTGAAAGTCTTAAGATAAAATGCGAGGGTTGAAATGGAGAAAATAGGATTTTCTGCACCAGGTCAAAGGATAAGTTGTCCAGTGACCCATGAGGTGCACCACGAGTTGTTAGGTGACTCGTGGGAGGAGGGAAAACTTGGTTGGATTTCTTGGTTTGGGGGCTGACCACAGGTAAGGCCACGAGTCGTGGTCAGCACCAAAAGTTGTTATCTTAGCCATGGTTAGGAGTTTGACTCAAGGGTTGAAGGTTTTGTCAGTGCTCCTAACGACTAGTCACCACGAGTGGTCGGGTACATCACGAGTTGTGGTGTCCCTCATGGTGACCAGTGATGATAAGCTTCCAGTGCTAGCAACGAGAGTAGACTATGAGTCGTGGTCCTTGACGACGAGTTATCCAATCCCTCGTTGGGGCTGGTAGTGTGTATTTTCCTGTGAATTTACAAAGGGCTTTTCCGTAATCCCTAAGTTCCTATGACCTAAACTACGTCGTTTTAAGCTCATATAGGTGTGTTTTAAGAGGGGTTAACTTAGTCTAAGCCTATTCCTCTCCATACATGTAAGCCAAGTAGTTTCTAAGGCTGATCAAGCTTAGGATTCATCAAGTTCTTTCCCAAATTCCTTTGGTCATTCAAGAGGGTTGTGTAATCAGATTGTTCTAGGTATGTAGGGTTATGAATGGGTGTATCCATCCACTCCCATGCGCAATCCCTCTTCAATTTCATGTGATTTCTAAATTGATTAATCTATGGGGTTTTAACCCAACTTATGAATCCTCTAAGTATCTATCATGGGTATTCTCTATGCATGTTTCAAATGTCGAATTATGATTAATGGGCATGTTTTATAATATTTTCAATTACAAATTATGATTTCAAAGTTTTATAAATAAGATGCCCACCTATGGAAGTTCACGAAAAGATAAGATTATGATCTATGCTTCTAGTTATGGATGCTTATGATAAAAGTATGATTTTGAATTACCCATGTCTATGTTCATGTCTTGAGTAATCAAAGTCTATTTCAAACATGTTTAAGTATTGGGCAAACCCATATGATCCAGTATGTTTCAGTATTTATCTAAATTTCATGTTATTATCTTACCATGGTTTTGGAGTCTAGACTCACACTCTTGTTCATCTTGTGGTATGGCTTGAGCCAAGGCTCTTCATGTTATGTTTTCAGAATATGTATGTCATGTCATAATTCAGCTTCGTCACTAGCCGATGGTCAACTTTATTGAAAAATGATGGAGAACATATGCATGTTTTGGGAGTAGTGTCTAGCACTGAGTAGGCTAAAGGTCAATCAAACCTATGCCTCAGCACTATGTGCCAACGTAGGTATGTTCAGATTATTTGGGACTCCCATGTGAGCTTCCCCTGCCCCCAAGGGGCCTTCAGCTTGATATTGATATCATGGTAGCATCCTTATCCTGACAAGGCTTTGCACGGCTCTTCCCACTTGAGTGTAATAGTCAGGACCACATAAGTTCTACTGTGGTAATGTCAGTTATATGACGAGTCTCCCATTGTTCCTCATGTTTTCGGTTAATCATGTTCATTATTGATGATAATATATTTTTAGCAGCTTTGACCCAATGTTCAGTTTTACTTATGAATAATCCGTTTCAGCTTTTGGTTACTCAATTCAGTTATGATATTCAGTTATGTTTAAGTCATGTTTTTAGATAATAGCATGAAAGCCCTACTCTCAGACTCTTATGATGAAATGTTTATGATATGCATGATCTCTAATTTTACTTACTTAGCGGTTTTACTTACCTTGCATACTCGGTACATTCCACGTACTAACCACATACTTTATGCTATATCATTTCATGATATAGGCTTAGTCCCGCCACTAGCCAGATCTTCAGTGTTAGCATCTCCCAGTCAGAGTTGGTGAGTCCTCATCTTTCGAGAGCCCTTCTTAAATATTCAATATTTTCAATTTCAGACTTGAATGAGTTAGTTGGGGTCTTGTCCCATCAATTTGTCAGTAGTAGAGGCTTATCAGACATAGTAGGTATTCAGCTTCAGACTGGTGTTATGTATCCAACTATTCAATGTTATCATATTTTTAGACTTCCTCTATATTATATGTTAGATTTTTGCATTTAAAAATATTGAGCTTAGATGTTTTGTTCATGCCATTAGTCGACTTGGAGCCTCTCGGGATTCTTTATGTCCCGATTCGGGCCTATGTTCGGGTCGTGATAGTTATAGAATGATATGGTTATTTTCTGCCTCCCATCCTTTTCTCAGTATAAGAGAGTGCGTAAGTATTGACACTATGTTACCAAGAGTAAATAGTAAAAGAAGGCTAGACTAATTGACTTCGGAGGGGGGGGGTTAGAAAAATGGTCAAGATCCAAGCACTTAAATAAGCTTCCTAGACCTTCACTACAGAAAAATCAGGATAGCAGATAAGATTGCTTGGAGTAGCCGAGTACGTGTGAGGGTCCATAAGCAAAAGACTCCCAGCAATAGTAGAGCTCAAGTCAGAAATAGACTAATCCCACCGGAGTGTATGGATGGCCCCCAACTTATCATGTTAGGGGACAAAGAGATTAAATGATGGGAATTGGGCCGAGGGTGAGTCAGCACGATATAGGTTAATAAACTTGGTTAGTAATATCCTTGCCAGTACGGTGCATGGGGCACGAACTCCGGATCTCAGCCTATAAAAGTATGGGCAAGACATGAACATCTAGCTTTGGAGGAGAACAGAACCACACCTAGGTTATAGTGGACTGATAGAGCTTGGAATCACCGCTAAAGGTCGAGATATAAGCAACATCATGGAACTTAGAGGATAGTGAGACTATAACCTAGAATACTGCAATATCTCCTCTAGTTGTGGAGTCGAAAGAGTGATGGTATGAAGAACCTATCCTAGTACAGCCCGGAGACAAGGCCCAGCAGAAGGAGTCATCGGCCTTCGAGATAGAAGGGGGCAGAGTCTTGAGACCCAAAGGTCGAGTCTGAATTCCAAATATAGAAGGGCTTCGTTAGTAGACTGTATCAAAGGTACACCAAGTTTTTTATTCCCTCCACCCAGGTTTGATGAAAATGCATCAGGTTATGAAAGAGATCTACTAATGGCATGGGAAGAAGAAAGATATTGTTAAGTTATAGCACAAAGCTCCAATGGCCAGCAGGGAAAGGCTGGACATCAGAAATTAGGTAGGCTAATTCAGGAAATAGTCATGCCTGCGTGAAAGTGGGAAGTAGTCAATATGAATTTAGCTACAGGTTTACCTAGTACCAGGCGTAAACTTGATCCTACTTAAGTCATTATTGAAAAGCTTATGAGATCAACTCATTTCTTATCGGTCAGAACTACACTTCAGCTAAAGATCACACTGAGTTAAATACTAAAGAAATAGTCCGGCTATATGATGTCCCAGTGTCTATTATCTCCGACAGAGGGGCACAGTTTACATTTGAGCTTTTGAAGTTGTTCCAGAAAGGTTTAGGGATGCAAGTTAATTTGAGTACAACTTCTCGTCCCCAGATAGATGGCCAAGCAGAGCACACGATTCAAATGCTCGAAGATATGTTACAAGTGGAAATGTAGGTCCCCTACAGGATGGCCTGAAGTAGGTAAGTCAAGGTTAATTGAACCTGGCATAATACACCAGTCAGAAGGAAAAGTTAAACTCATTAGAGAGGATTTACTGACAGCCCAGGGTCGTCAAAAGTCCTATTCCAATGTACGGCATAAGGACTTGGAGATTTAGGCAACGATTGGGTATTCCTGAAAATTTCGCCAATGAAGGGCGTTATGAAATTTTAAAAGAAGACAGACTTAACCTTAGATTTATTGGGCCTTTACCGAATCCTCTGGAAGATCGGCCAAGAGGCCTATGAGTTGGAGTTGCCTTCGGGATTAGAATCGGTCCATTTAGTTTTTCATGAATCAATGCCACAGGAGTGTGTAAGAGACCTTTCTCAGGTTCTCCTAGTCGAGGATGCTCAGGTTATAGAAGAGCCATCCCACGCAGATACTCCTATAGTTATACTAAATTTTCAAGTCTGTAGGGGCTATCTTGAGAACCAAAGATGTAGCCTATTAGAGTTGTATGGAGGAACAGAAATATAGATGGGATGAATTGAGAAGCTAAGGATGACGGGAAGTGTGGATATACTCAGTTGTTCTAGGCTCTACGACGATAGTATACAAACTCAGACAATTTCAATTAAGGCAAGATAGTTTCAGATGTTATATAGTTTCCTTTATTGTAATTGTTATCAGTTGCTTACACATATGGTAGCACTATGTTATTCAACTGCAGATAGCGTCCTGTGAGGCGCCTATATTAGATTTTTTTACGTTTTAGATTTTCCGATAGTCCATATTATAGAGGAGACTCTGCCCAAATTTTCAGGCAAAGCGTAAAGGCAGAACCTCTTAAGATTGAATTACATTCGAGGACGAATGTTCCTAGGGTGGATGATGTTACACCCCATAAATTATCATTGATTAGCGGAAGTGTGCATGTACTTTTGAGGGTGTTTAAAGCACGACACATGTGGGAAAAGTCTCAAAGAGGGGAGCGTACGAGTACATCATCGAGTGAGTAGGAGGCCGAAGAAGAGACAGGCACAAGGAGCGCCGTATCACACCCCTGCCCTAGCACCTTGAGCAGTGCATCGCGCCCATCTACTGGTGCGTTAGGCAGCGCGCTGCATCCCCCTATCACCGCCTCAAATATATATATGTTAAGTTGTGAAATGTATTTCATTAAAATCATTTCATGAAAGATTCTACAGAGTTGGACGACTAGGGTGTGAAGTTTTCATCAAATTAGAGACGAGTTACGCCATCAAATCACCTCCAAATGTCAATTCTTCTCAGGTAATGACTCCTATGCCTATGAAGAACATATCTATGAAGTTATTTCTTTGAAATTAGCCCAGTTCGGCAAATTCCTGTCGAGTAGAAGTTGTAGAAATCACTTCTAATCAAGTCCTAAGTGTCTATAAGTGATAAGTAACTATTACCTTCGAAACTCTCCGAAATTTTGTGAGTTTTTGATTGAGTTTCGTTTGATTATGTATGGCGGTCATCGTGAATATTGTTGAATGTTTCTAGTTGTTTTCATGGGTTAAGAACAAATTTATTACATCCATATAATGGATATGAGTTGGAGGAATTGCTGGTTCTAAGCTGGAAAAGAATTGGGAAATCAGAAATTGGCAGTTGAGGTATGTTAAGGCTAACCTCTTTCGGCAAGTATTCTCGTCATATAGTGATACGACCTATACATTTGTAAGTAAGGTGAACGTATGTATATTGTAATTAGTTGCTACAAGAAGATAATGATTATATATGTTATGGTTAGATGCTACGAGATGAATTGAGGTTGGATTATAGTATTCCCCGTTGGGGAAAAGTATGCACAGTGTAACAAACACTAGGAGCGTCATAGAGAATCCCTCATTCATTTGTTCACAATCTAGAGGGATTTTGATGTCTTGTTGTTGTACCAAGGCCTTAGAAGCTTGTGGGTACCTGTTGGTCCAAACTTTTAAGTTGGACAGCATAGGGCGTAGCTGGGCGGTATAACTTTCTATTTGACGCCTATATAGACATTAAAGCTCGCCCGTAGGACATTGGCATACCTTGATGCCGCCAGGACTAGAATCTTGATAGGATGGTCTTATCTTCGAGTCGATGGCACCAAGGTTGCCTAATGAACTGAGCGATAGCCTTCCATATGATTGACTACTGTCAGTAACCGTTAGCTTCAGTCCACTTACTGCTTGTTGTATAGGTCACTTAGCAAACCACTCTAGTTGTTAGAAATCTGATAGACTAAGTAACAACTTAAGAGGGGAAACTTGTCAGGGATTAGATATGGGGCCAACGTCCTGGGGTACTCTTGCAGACACCCACGTAATGTTGCCACGAAGGGCTAAATCCATATATACTTGCCTACGGGGCTACGAATTGCTCGAGGGAGCTATATGTTGTTTGGACAGACCAAGTTAACATCTAAGGGACTAGAACCATAGTAATACAGTATTACCTTTAGGCTAAGAATTATGGTAAGATTCCTGTGGGAAGTTAAGGTTGAATGCTTAGGAGCATGCTCAGTTAGTAGTAGCCCTACAATCGTTCTAAGTGAAGGAACTAAATAGTTGGTCGCCTGTGACCTTGCTGTTTTCTTATGAGCTATCATCATCCTAGGATGACCTTCAAAGTACTGCCTAGGTCACCTCGGAACTTGCCCTAGTCTGTCTAAACTGACAAAGGTTGTAATTGTTGCTAGGACCCCCTGGTCAGGTGTAGGCACATGGGATGCGCCTATTGGTAACTATATAGACTATTTTAGGGGCGAGTAGCGATTGTTTTAAGCCTAAAAATCTAGGTATGCCTATTTAGTGACTATATTGAGGCTATATCATCATATCCTGTAGGGATTGACCGACCTTAGTTGGTCTCCCGTCAAACGACCTCAGGATTGCTAATTGTATCATTGTCCACGGGGCTATGGATCGCTTGGAGGAGCTATGTAACATATGAAAAGACTATATTCAGGCCTACAAGGCCATATCAAAGTCCTTTCGCATATGGCTTTCCTTTATGCCATAATGGCATTACTGACCCTCAGTGGAGCCTTGCGAGCCTAGGGTGCAGTTACAGAAGTCGATAGGGCTCAGATACAGTTACAGGAGCCCATGGGTTCGGTTGCACTCCTAGAGGCCAGATAGGTTTGGTTATAGTTACTGGTGACACCATATTGACCTGGTTAGGGGTATATAGATTGAACTGTACTTGCTAGGTCTTATAGCGACCCAGGTAGGTTATCTATGTGTTTATTGTACCTTCCAGGCTTGTGGGTGCCAGATTAGGTTCTTATTTGTATACTTGCTTGTTAGATACAGGTTTTGAATGTATAACCATACAGTGTGAGTTTCTGGTTACATGATTATCTACTAGATGCAGACTAAGGTTTTAACCACATATAGGTTAACTTCTGCCACTTTTTGTTGATTACTTTTAGTCCTTTATCAGCTTATATTCAATTACTATAATTTCCTTACATACTCGGTACATATTGTACTGACACCCATATATGGGGTCCTGCATACTTGCTTACATGTTTAGATAGACAGGGTTCAGGACCTCCTTAACAGTTATTTAGAGTCAGCAGATTGGTCAGCTCCTTTCTTTTGGGGTTGCAAGATAGTAGAGGTTTTCATGTCCTTTGTTACGTAGTTTTTGGGTAAGCCGGGGCCCTATCCCGACCAATATCTCTCTCTTAAAGGCTTGCAAACCATAGTCTTCAGTTCCTAGCTAGTTGTGCATTATTTGCCGCGTGGGGCCTATATATGTTGTGTTTTATGTGTTGGTCGTGTGGGGCCGAGTTTAGCTATCTGTTAGAAGCCTTGTCGGCTGAAGTTTGTATAGAACTTCCTACCTTCCTTTTTCTATGACTTAGACAACATGGTGGTCTTGTCGGCCCGCATAGAATCCTTTTATTATCGTGATTTCTGGGTTAGCTGTCTTATGCAGGTTATATATTGCGGCGTAGTCGACCTGAGGCTGTGTTTATAATCGAGATATAGCCGTTTGTTTTCTTGTTATGTGCTGTTGGCATACACCAGAAGTGTATGCATCCAGCTAGGTCAGCTTAGCGTCTAGTGTGGCATTAGGTGCCAGTTACGCCTCCTAAGGTGGGACATGATAGCAGATTGAATTAATTTTTTGAAAAACTGATGCGGGGTGAGGCAATTTGCGGGTTTATATTGATCTACACGGGTTTAATAGTATTCTTTTTCAAAAATAATTTTTGCGCTCGACACAATAGAGCTATTATTTCAAAAATATATTTTATTTGA